>PVIH01003508.1:8487-159480 GCA_004025045.1 Sigmodon hispidus
AACCAGACAGAGCCTCAACAGAGAAATAAGGAGTCTAAATGAGGTTATGATGCAAATGGATTTCATAGATATCTACAGAACCTTCCACCCAAAGGCAAAGGAATATACATATTTCTCAGCTCCTCATGGAACTTTCTCCAAAATTGACCACATAATTGGTCATAAAGCAAATATCAGCAGATACAAAAAAGTGGAAATACTCCCTTGTAACATATTGGACCATCAGGGCCTAAAGTTAGAGTTCAACAACATCAAAACCCAAAGAAAGCCTACCAACTCATGGAAACTTAACATCAATCAGCTGAACCATCTCTGGGTCAAGGAAGAAATTAAGAAAGATATCAAAGTCTTCCTAGAATTCAATGTAAATGAATCTACAACGTATCCAAACTTGTGGGACACAATGAAAGCAGACTTAAGAGGAAAATTCATAGCACTAGACGCCTATATGAAAAACCTTGAGAAATCCCACACTAGAGACCTAACAGTGCAGCTGAAAGCCTTAGAACAATTAGAAGCGAACTCACCTAGAAGGAGTAGATGGCAGGAAATAATCAAACTTAGAGCTGAAATCAATACTATTGAAACAAAAAGAACAAAACAAAGAATCAACGAATCTAAGAGTTTGTTCTTTGAGAAAGTTAACAAGATAGATAAGCCCTTAGCCAAACTAATTAAAAAACAGAGAGAGAGTGTCCAAATCAACAAAATCAGAAATGAAAAGGGGGACATAACAACATACCCCCAGGAAATACAGAGAATCATCAGGTCATATTTTGAAAATCTGTATTCCACAAAAATGAAAAACCTAGAAGAAATGGACAGCTTTCTGGACAGGCACCATCTTCCAAAATTAAATGAAGATCAGATTAATTACCTAAACAGACCTATAACCCTTGAGGAAATTGAAGCTGTCATTAAAAACCTCCCCAAAAATAAAAGCCCTGGTCCAGATGGTTTCAGTGCCGAATTCTACTAGACATTCAAAGAAGAATTACTACCGTTACTCCTTAAACTATTTCACACAGTAGAAACTGAAGGAATATTGCCAAATTCCTTTTATGAGGCCACAATCACCCTAATACCCAAGCCACTCAAAGACACAACAAAGAAGGAAAATTACAGACCAGTTTCCCTCATGAATATTGATGCGAAAATTCTCAACAAAATTTTGGCAAACCGTATACAACAATGCATAAAAGATATCATCCACCATGACCAAGTAGGCTTCATCCCAGAAATGCAGGGCTTGTTTAACCTACAAAAAGCCATTCCAATTGAATTGCAAATATTTTAAAAGTTATTTTATTTATTTTTTTTATTTCTGTAAATGGATTTTATTTTTAATCATGAATAAAGTCATATTTTTTATCCATGTATAACCTTGTTCAATCTCTCTTCTCTCTCCCACCCCTTCCAGTCACATCTCTTTATCTCCTCCCCATCAAGGTAAGGAGGTCACAAGGTCCCAATATGGCTTAGTTCAGCATTCACTCCTGGCAGATTCAGTTTCCTCACCCCAACATCAAGACTGGGTCAGGTGTTCCTCTAGAGAGAGTGGGATCCAAAGTACCAGTCCAAGGTGTTTCAGATCTCAATCTGTTCAGTGTTTGTGGTTTGAAACTTAGACATGCTTTGCTGTTTGCTATCTTGTTTAGAGTCCACTAATGAATGAGTACATCCCCTGCTCATCTTTCTGGGTTTGTGATACCTTGCTCAGGGGGATATTCCCCAAATCCATCCATTTGCCTGCAAATTTTAAATATTATGTTTATGGTCGCTTCTGGCAATGAAGTTTATAATTGTGAATATAAGCCAAGAATATCACAAAGATAAGTAATATAAACTGCCTGATGTTTTAATAATTTTCCAAGTCAATCACTTTATACATTCCAAATCAGTGACTGCATTAGGATTAGAAATCTATTTTATGGAAACTAGTAGACATAATACAAATAGATAATTAAGAGAACAAATTCTACAAAATAGGCCTGAATATTTATGTGTCTAATAATTTATTTAGATTTATAAGTATAATTTATTTGAGATTCTTATATATTGGCTACTTCTATGTGTGAAAATAAGAAAGAAAACCTTTCAAGACTAGAGATACTAAACAAAAAGGAACTTTCCAAATCCACTTTATTATAAGGTCATTCACAATAGAGTGGGAAGGGGAAGGAAGTTGGAATAAGGAGATACACGGATGAAAATATTTCTTTATTCATAATTAAAAAAAGAAAAGTTATTTATAATATATCAGTCAATATAAATATGAGACTATGAGATTACGAGGAGAACACACAACTGTGATTATTGCAATAACATCAGGTTGTTATTTCTGTTCCATTTAGGTATGTACATTTCAATGAGTTATACAAATTTTCTATGTCTTCGGTTCATTTTTTCACTGTTTACATTAATTAATTGTAATTACCTCATTGAACACTGTCAAGTTAACATGAGTTATAAGTGATAAATGTCCTACAAAGAACCTAGTATTTTCTACATTCTATAAAGAATACTAAAACACTGGATTTAAAGAGATGGCTTCACAATTTATAGTACTTTCTCTTTTTGAAGAAGACCATGGTTCACTTCCCAACAACCATGTGTAGGCTAATAACTATCATTAACTTCATTTTCAGGTGATCAAATCTCCTCTTATGTTCTGTATGAGCACAAGTCAGGAAAGCAGTGCACATACATAAATACATATGTACATACATATATAAATGCTTGCAAGGCATCCAACACATAGAATAAAAACAATAAATAAGTCCCTAAAAATATCTAATAATAGCTAATATCCAGAATAACTAACATAAGTTAATTAAATAATTGTATTTATATATTATTCTGTGTTTTAATTTGCCTCATTTTCTTGAGCAGTAAAAGCCAGTGATCAAAGATATTCTTGACACTTAAATGTATTTTAAAATAACAAAATGTAATTATTATTAATTCAAATGTGACTAGATACTCTAAAAGCTTAACCATATCAGGTTATACCTCTCGAATATTACTGTTTTTCTTACTAAGGTAAAATTTGCAAATTAAAATAATATATAATATATAGGCCATACAATGTGCTGTTCAGATTTATGTGTATGTTGTAAAATGAAAACAGCATTTGTTCTTTTCTGTCAACATTATTATTATTATTTCAAAGGAAGAGAATATTCAAGGAAAAGCTATTAAAATTAATAGCAATTTAAATAGTTGTTTGGATTATCAATGTATACAGTAGTATTTAAAACAAAAATTCTTGCCTTCCTTTGCCTCTGTCAAGATTTACTAAAATATAATAACCTTATTAAATAATGAAAATCATGAAATTGCAAGCAATGATTTCTGTGTTATTTATACAACGGCAGGCAATGATAAAAATACCTGTAAGTCTTTGTTAATTTATAACATAATGAACATAACTGTAACTGAAAATAACAGTACTATTCACAAAGTAAATAGTAATTGTAATAATATTTGATAGATTTACTTGAATTCTCTTCATCTAAAGTACTTTTACATACAATAATTTGGAATCAAATGACTTGCTACTTGTCCATGATACTTGTTTATAAATTGGTCCCCATATCAAAGCATATCATATATTTTCACATTATATGATCTAGATTAATATGAATTTTATGTGCTTTATATACAACTGGTTATCACCTGAATTTTGAATATTTTCTGATGAGCGAGGTATCACAAACCCAAAAAGTTAAGCAGGGGATGTATTCATTCATTAGTGGACTCTGAACAAAAAAAGAGAGAGAAGTTTTATATGAGTGATTTCTTGAAAAAAATAGAGTGAGATATCTGTATGTTCAACTAAAAGAGGAATTGTTAAAATTCTATCAGTTATTTAGAATGTATTCATGGATAATTTGTTGTAAATTAGTAAGAGGCACACTACTAATAATTTGGCTTCATACATTCTACCTGCAAACAGAGAGCTCTAAAGTCTTTCATTTCATACATCCATATCATTCCTTGTTATACACGTGTCATCACAATCATAAATATACTAGCATATGACAAATATTTTATAAAGATAACTAAAGTGTGAATGTTTTGAAAACATATTAGTAGGCATTGATATATCAATACTCAAAATGTGTAAAAATAAAGTATTCTAATTTTATAATCCTAATTCCCTGTAGTAAAAAATAGTCAGGTGGTTTAGGATTATATAGTAGCTTAATTCTCAAATTAAGTAACATATATACATATATTTATATTTACCAGTATTTCTTTATGACATTATATTAAATTAAATTAATAAAAATATGAATAATTATACCATAGTAAATTAAATTCAAACATGTGAATAAATAATATTTTGGCTACATGAAATAATTAGGACCCCACATGGCAAAACAACTTTTCTGCTCTTAACTCTCTTCTTTGTCAAATGTTATGATGCACTTTACTTAATGTATAAATTTTATACCAAAATTTATAAGAATAAAATATATCTTAAACTTTTTTGTAATATGTTTGCCCAGTTGGTAGTGGTGTTTCATGCACAAAGGATTTAGAAAAGGCAATGGCAAGAAGATCATGACTTGAGTCCAGCCAGGGCCAATGGTGAAATTTTGCATTTCTCTTCCCTTCTTCATGGTGAGATTTTATTTAGCTTGAGGTTTTACTGGTTTTGTGCATATTGTCAAAGTTGCTGTCTTTATATGTATATGTGTTCTGTTGTATCTAGAAGATTGTTATTTTGGTCCTATCTACCACGTATGTATCTGAGAGCCCTCTCTAAAGACAAGAGGTTTTAGAAAACATTTTCTTTTGGAAAGTCATTATTTAATCAATGCCCAAATACGTAAAAAAAATGTAAACTACATCAAACATTTTACTTATTTGCACTAAATATAAAATACAGCCATAGAGTGCAAACATTTAGAAGACCAATAACTGACTATAGCAGCACATGGTCTTGAAGTGTTTCAGTATTCAGAGTCAGTATCATACTAATCTGTATGGAGTCCTAGTTCCTAAACCAGTGCTTAAATCAACATCACAGAATGTTTCAGTGATTTATATAGTTCTTCATTTCAGTGGAGTAAAAAATGGTCTTCAGAAGCAGCCAGCCATGTAACAGACCTAGAGGTGCAGAAAAACTACCAATGGATTTTGCCAAAGAGCCAGATGCTGTCTTTGGAAGAAAATGTCACAGCTTGGCACCAGGAGCTGACAGTATAATCCAAATAATTCCTCCATACTTTGAAAAATAATATTTTCAAACAACTTCAATAAACAAAAGCCAATATGAATAGATCTATAACTAGAGTAATTGGCTATGGAGAAAAATTTAGGTGTTTCACATGCATATTAGTATCATTATATATATTAATATTTACTTTAAAGAGAAATAGTCTTTTTCTGTGTTTCAGTTGTTTGTATGGTAGAAATCTGTGTTTAACAAGTTGAAGATTGTTTCCACAGCTCTCATCAAATAATATGAATTTATTTTGCAATTATTTTTTATTATATACAAATAATTATTTGCTTTGGTTCTACTTAAAAATTTATCATGGCTAATTTAGGTTTGAGTCATATTTCATTCATTTAATTTTCTTTGTTGACAAGTATTTTAGATCAAATGAAATCAACAGAATTAAATATTTTAAAGTATATTATAATTTTAAAAGAAAAATAATATGAATAAAAGAAAATGTGGACTTGGAAAGAAATGTTCAGTGAAGTTTGGTCTACAGATAAGTATTTAGTGAAATATTTTCTCTATAATTAGACTCATAATATTTGCCTTTATTTTTTCATACTTTTGATAATGTTGTTAATATTTCATAGACAAAGACTATGATATCATTCAAGTTGGTATTTGTGGTTAGTTAAAAAATTTAGAATATATCTCTAATGTCTGGAAAATTAATGTGGAAATTTTTATAATACTTGATCTAAAAATTTTATTTATGATGACAAATTTTAGATAAAAACATTTTTAGATTTCATTAAATACTAAGATAAAAGTAACTTGTGGATTAAAGCCTTTAATACTGGTGATAAAATATGTTTTAGTCAAAAAATCAAGAATCTTTTAAGATATGCCTATTTTTCAGAAATGTTAACTTTTATTTGAACAGTTTTCTAAGGGTTATGAATAAGAAAAATACTCATTTTCACATATGAAAACTAAAATGTGAACTTTATAAGATGAAAAGGTGTTTTTTATTTAAAAATGAAATGCACAAAGTCCCATAAGTTTACAGTGCATACACTCAAAGGACAACCTCTACATGAAAATAGCTTCCTACATAATAATGCACAAAATGATTAGTCATCTAACATAAACTCCCTCTGATTGCACCTGGGAGTGTCATAGAAACACTTTTCAGTAACATCCTCTCTTATGGAGGAACAGAGATTCTAAGATTCTTGCTAATTTGGAGTTTTCTAACAAGCTCTTCAAAATCTTCATATATAGCTTCATTTATGGATTGATCTTCACCGAAGTATTCTCCAATATAATCTTAACATGCCATGGTCTATGAGGATTTTTTCCCTCTAAAACTATAAAAACTTGTTTGAAACTCTTTCCATGATGGAACACAAAATTTAGGGAAATTTAACTCTATGTATCTGGGCCATAGTCATTCAATATGCCTCCAATGTTAACTATCTCTGGAGCCACTTAGGATGAGAGCCATGCTTTTTTGTATTGTATTTGAACTTTATGAAATGCTGATATACCTTTCCTAGGACGGAATTTGACAGCTATTGATTCAAGGTGGCATAGATACTGTGAAAGCCAAAGCTACATTATTAGTTTAAATTCCTATGGCTAAGAGATACATAAAACAAATATGTTTCTGTTTTGGAAGCCTTTTGTCCAATGGCAAATAGTTTCTGAAGTGCTAGAGGCTATTGTCAATGGGAGATAATAAGCCACATGTGTTTTCAATACCTTAAATAAGTTTGATTTTTTGATAAGATGAGTTTAATCACATATGTATGGGAAGTTCACAGGTAGCAAATATGTCAGGATATATGCTTGCCTTTGGTTGGATCTGATGGCAAATATATTAAGCTTTGCAAACTGTGATTTGGGGCCATTTCCTGGGAAATTATGTATGGACCTGGCTAGAGCCCATGTTCCTGGCAAGTATTTAATTAAAGCTTGCTTTGAATTTGGTTTAATCTGTCATAGTGCTCTTATTCTCAACTGTTGGGATTAACAATATGTGTGAATAACAACAATAACAAAATAAATTTAAAAAGACAGAACATGACTGCTCCTAGATAAGTTGGAAAAAAATAATGTATTGTAGATAAAAAGGAGAGTATAGCAAGATGCAAAGACACCTGGAAAAGTCCAGAGTGAGCATGACATTGGTCGAGGCTGTGGCAGGAGAGAGGGAAGATCAGAGAAGCTGGAAGGGTAGAGAACAGACAATAAAGTCCAGGAAACAAAAATGGCTAGATTACATAGGGAAGAGTGAAAGTGTAGCCCACCCCCTTGGCTAGTGTTCAGGGTAGGGGGCAGCTTATGTAACAGGACCTGAGGGAGTCTGGGAGCATCTGGTAGCCAAGTCTGCTTTGATATGATAATAGGCATCTCAGTTGTTTGTATTAGGTTTAAGACCTAGTATTAAGATGGGAAATGACTGCATAATTAATAAAAAAAAATGTTTGTGTGTGAAATAAAAGTTTAATGTGTAAAGTGTTAACGAGAGAGAAAAGATGACTAACCACTACCTGGGGCACTGAGTAGGTGTTAAGAATTTTCAACACATTGTTAAAGTTCCTTTTAATGATAAATTGTTTACTTTTATTACAACCGTTTCTTCTGTTATGCATTTTATGGTAATAAGCAAAGGTACTGAGAACTGGGCAATTTGACTCTTGAGTCTGATGCATTCCATTCTTAATTGCTCTTCTGAATAAAAGACAAATAGCCTGGGTCCACTCTGAGATCAATTGTCTTTACACAATGATCACCACTAATGGCTCAGGCTTTTCAAGGTGCTGACTCAGCCAAATCCCTTGGAAGCAGAATATCCTAGGTATTTTTTCCCACTTGCATGAAAGGTTACTATGATTGCTACATTCAAGAGATCTCTATTTACATCTGCACATTTACATCTATAGTGATTGGTGCAGGCAGTCCCCTATCCTGCTGCATGATCTAACTGTTCAGCTGATTCATTGAGTCAAATACGTGACATTCTCTTGTGATACCTCTCCTAATGCTCAAGCACTAGAGCCAATAAAAGGCTTGAGTGTTGGCTCTTCTTTGTTGTTGATTTTACTTTTATTTGCTTTTCATCTTTAAGTAGTGTGCTGAGTTGGTAACCAGGAAGAACAGAGATGCACTAATGCAAAGGAGCAGTGGGGCTGAGCAAAGTTCCTAAAGCAATGTGTGGTCAGGGACTTGATGCTGCAAAGAGTCATCTGAACAGGGAAAGAGTGCCCATGCAAGACCAAGGGACACAGGGAAGTAAAATTATTGGGAAGGGAAAGGAAAAAAGGATACAAAGTTACAATAGAGAGGGAAACTGTACACCTAGAACCTAGCATAGTTCAAAATACCTATCTGTGTTTTTCTGGTTAACATTCATAGACACCTTAGCCTTAGCACTGGCCAATGTTTTAGAAATTCTAAAGTCATGTGTTTGCCTTGCTATGCCAGGTCACATTAAAGGGCTGCTTTAGCCAAGTTTCAGTTGCTGTAAAGAGACATCATGCCCAAAATAATTCTTATAAGAAATTAATTGGGGTGGCTTGATTACAGTTTCAGAAGTGCAGTCCATTATAATCATAGTGAGGAGCATGGTGGTATGTGGGCAGGGATGCTGGCTACATCATGGTATGCAGGTCACAGGAAGCTGAGTGACACACTGAATGTCATCCTGAGCATGTAATATACTAAAGTCTGTTCACCTAGTGGCACATTTGCTACACTTGCTTTAACAAAGCTATACCCCCAAATAGTGCCACTCCCAATAACACTATATGAGGGTCAATTAATTATATTCACATTACCAATGGGGTAAATTATATTCACACTACCACAGGGGGCAAATTATATTCACACTACCACTGGGTCTAGAGAAAGTCTTAACACTTAAAGAGCTAAGAGTGCTAGTGCTCTAGGTCTATGCAATAGCTGTAATTCATAAAACTCAAGCATGAGGACTGTAATTTAGAAGAAGCCACCTGTCCATGGTTGCTTTCACCTATCTGTTTGATCCTGCCCACTGTTATAAAATACCAAAGAAAA
Organism: Sigmodon hispidus; assembly: GCA_004025045.1. Classification (NCBI taxonomy): domain Eukaryota; kingdom Metazoa; phylum Chordata; class Mammalia; order Rodentia; family Cricetidae; genus Sigmodon; species Sigmodon hispidus. The sequence goes on from PVIH01003508.1 coordinate 17,744, forward strand.
AAAATAATTCCAAAACACCACAGAAACATCAGGCTTCTCTATTATTCAAGTAGAGCAAAAAGTCCTAGTCAGAAAATTAATAACTCAGAGTTGGAGTCTTTTCATTGTGTAGAACAGTCACAGTCAACCTACTAATTAACTCTCTCTCTCTTTTCCCTTCCTCTTTTTCTCCCCCTATTATCATCACCTCTAATACATACAAAATAGCATGATGATACTTCCAGCTATTAGAACTAGTGTTCTTAAAATTTTAAAAGTGCATTGTTCTGATTTTATGTGATATGATAAGAGTTTGAGGCATTGACCTACTCTGAAAGCTACTGTGTGAGAATATATTTTAAATCCATATATTTTTTTCTTCTAGGAAAAACAGAAAGATTTAATTGTATAAAGATAATAATTTCTGTTTCATAAAATAACCTATCCATAAAAACATTATATAGTGGTTACATTTTAGTTGTATGAACTAGAAATGATCAGTACAATGTCTCCTCTCTATAATAAATTCATCAATCATGAGGCTTAGAAGGTAAGGTAATTGCCATGAATACCAGGTCAACCTAAATAATAGTGTAAGTAATGAGCAAGGATAGGTTTACAAGTTGAGATTCTGTTTTCAAAAATTAGCTAATTTTAATAAAGTAATAATTATACAACATATAATGTTCACATGATAGCTTAAGATGACTACAATTACTGTGTTCATTCTATTTATTCAATTTATTTCTGCAGAATTAAAGCTATACCTGTTATCTATCAATTTACAAATGATTAGAGATATGCTAAGAATATATGATTAGTTTATGCTAATTATTATAATCAATTATAATTTTTATGCCTTACAATTCTAGTCTTAATTACAACTTATCAGGAATAAATAAATTTCTTAAAATGTAACAGGATTACATACTGAGAGTGCCAAATGGTAAAACCTGCTCCAGCAAATAGACACACAAATGTCTCTAGTTCAACATCAGTAAAATGGTTTGAATTTGCATGAGCAAGCATGTCAGTATATCTAGACTCTGGAAATCATATTTTTACATAAGTTTTATCATACCAATGGTGGGTAATCTAGATAAAGGCAGCAATCTCCATAGTCAAAAATAGAAAATAAATACTTCAAGGAGTACAAGAAGAATAATATGAACGTTTCTTGTTTAAATAATGTATGTTTAAAAAATAATAAATGAACAAATAATAAAAGTATTTTTGTACCTTGATTATGACAGTTAAGTGCCCAGAGGTAAATGGTGCTTATGATTTAATGAAATTTTAAATATTTTTCAAGCATTAAGGACACATTATTTAGATAAAACTGCACTGAATGATGTAATTCACTTTAATCTCTAAAATATATCATAAACATTCTTCTACAAGTTTTGCAAATTGAAAATAACACTTAAAGTTTAATAAATATTTATGTATTATTCAGTACAAAAACGTAATTTGATAAATACTTTAAAATGCTGACAATGGTTCATGACACAGTGACTTCTATGTTTATGTTTATATGCTTGCCTATTCATGGGAAGAAAATTTTCAGAGAGAAAAATGAAACTTAAGATGTATAATAACAAACATCTTCCAAAAGTTTTCAATGCAGTTTTAGTTCTTCCTATGTTCTGTGAGTTGTTACTACCCACTCTGTGCTTAACTTTCCGTAATACAGTCCCATGTAGTATGTGCAGATAACCTCGAGTCATGGCAATAACCTGGATGGTCATAGGATTCCATGTAATCTCTTGACAAATAACTCAATAAGTAGTTACGAAATTTCACTACCAGAAGCTTAATTTTTGTTACAAGAGATGACCAGTTAGGCATCTGTCTTCCCCATTATTTGGCAATTTCATTTAGATCATTGTCATTTATATTTATATTCTAGGAAGCTTTTACTGTGATTAGGTTTTCATACTATCCAAAAATAATCTTGCATTTTATGTGTCTTCTTATATTCCCCTCATTATACCTTCCTCCCCTTCCTCATTTCTTAATTCTGTTCTACACACACACACACACACACACACACACACACACACACACACAATACACATACATGAACACAACATACACGCACACCTGAGAATCATCCATGCATAACTATCTACTTACTGTATTACCTTTTTCTATTGAGGTCTGTTTCTTGTAGTTCCTAACTCTATACATAACCTCTTTGGTTTCTGTGGGTTGTATATAGGTTATTATTTACTTAATAATGTCTACATATAAGTGAATACATGCCATATTTGTCTTCCTGGATCTGAGATACCTAATTTAGGATTTTTTTTTTATTTTTAGTTACATATAGTTAGTTACTTGCAAATTTGATTCCTTTTTATATTGAAGTAATATTCTATATAAATATACCACATTTTCTTTATCTATTCTCCTGTTGAGAGACATCTTATCAAATTTGGGCTATTATAAATAGAACAAAAATGAGCATGATTGAAAAAAGTCTGTGTAGCCATTGCCTATAGGTTGCTGGCCACAAACTTATGGCAAGGCTCTATTGGTGAATGTAATTCCTATACATCTGTTTTTAAAATGGAGACTTCAGATTGTGCCCACATAGCATCGTCATCCATAATGCATTTGGTACAAGAAAATAGTCAACATGTTACCTTTGATTTACAATTCTCTTCTATCTACAAGATATAACAAGGATGGCACAAAATTCTTTGGCAAAATGAATATATAACTGATTTTACTTAAAGTCCATCCCAAAGATGGGATCTGCCAATACTTCAGTGACCAATATGCAAAAAAACATTAACAAAATAACCTAGAGTAAACACTAATACTAAAGTTATATAAAAGGAACTCAGCTAGAAAATGTAGTCCTAAGAACATTCTGCTATATTTGTCAATCAGTACCTTGCTCAGCATCATCAGAGAATTGTATTTGTGCAGCATATTGAAATAAATATGGAAACCTGCAGTTAGATGTTCTGTAGAGAGTAAGAGACCTTGAAACATTCAGTTCTAAATGAGATGTCTCCATCATATTTCTCTCCTCAGGCTTCAAAAGATTGTATGCAAGGAGAGGCAAAAAGAATATAAGAACCAGAGAAGATAAATAATATCAAAAAAGAAAAGTCCTCCAAATCAACTTAGTCAAAACTCATTAATTCACAGGGACTAAAGCAGCATGGCTATACTCTGCATGGGTCTGCACAAGGTCTGTTGTATATGTATTATTGCTTTAATTTTAGAGTTTACATGGGCTTACTAAGTCTGTTAATGAGTGAGTCTCTTATTTTTGTACCTTATCTTGGGCTCTTTTCCTTCTGTTTGTATTGTCCAGTTCCATTATGTTAATTTTATTTTCTCATATTAAAGTGTATTAATTATATCATTACCTTTAAGTTATGCCTGTTTTCTAATGAGACAGACAGAAGGTGGATCTCAAAAGTAGAGAAGGAGAGTTAAACTTTAAGAAGCTGAGGAAAGAGAAACCATAATTTTATTATATTATGTGAGGAAAAATCTGTGTTAGTATAAGGAAAAAAAAGACAGAACAACAACAAAACCCAATATAGTTCCATATCATGTGACAGTTCAGCCAGCAGAGACTTTACTATCTTGTAGGAAAGTGTTTCATTTTCAAGAAATTTTCTTCATCAAAGTTCATTAAAAGGTTGATCATGAAGGTATTCTTAATCAGTAATTCAAGTCTAAAGATACAACATGAAGACAATTTGTATTATTAAGTATTGTCCTGTATACCCAGCTCTGGGTTATTATGTTCTTTCTAGATTATTCTACTGCGGTGAACTTTGTCTCCTTTTGCTTAACATGTATAGAAATGATATCTAGCTAGTTTTATGATGATAAACTACAATGTTTTCTAAATATGTCAATAGATATAATTTATTTTACAATATTTATAGGTTATTAATAAACTAAAAAGGAAATGTAAGCAAATATGCTCATGACTTCATCTTTCTTTAACTTCAAGTATGACTATAGTTGTTAATCACAAAATTCTAATTAATTTCCATAACCTATTTATAATTATTAAAAGATTAATTTTTGTACAAAACCAACAACACTTTATGAATTATCAAAGCTGTCAAGATACACAAAAAATCTGCCTTTGGAAAGGGGCTTGTCCTGCCCCAACTGGATATGCCAGACAGTATTCACTGCCTCAGGAGTCCTTACCCACTCTAAGGAGTGAATGAAGGAAGCTGGGGGTGACTGGGAAGAGGGGGAGAGAGAGAAAAACAGTGGTTGGTATTTTAAAAAGAAACTAAAGCTCAAAACCTTAAATAACCCAAGTAAAAAATTGGGTTCAAACTAAAAAGAGAATTTTCAGCAGAAAAATTACAAATGGCTGAAAGGCACTTGAAAAAATGCTCAACATCTTTAGTCATCATAGAAATGCAAATTAAAACAACTTTGAGATACAATCTTACACCTGTCAGAAAGGTTAAGATCAAGAACACTGATGATAGCCTATGCTGGAGATGATGCAGAGCAAGAGGAACACTTGTTGGTGGGAGTGTAAACTTGTTCAGCCACTATGAAAGGCAGGCAGTATGGTGGTTTCTCAGAAAACTAGGAATCAATCACCCCATGGATCCAGCAATACCACTCTTGGGCATATACCCTAAAGACACACATTTGCACCTCAAAAGCATTAGCTCAACTATGTTCAGAGCAGCATCATTTGTAATATCAAGAACCTGGAAATAACCTTCTTGCCTTATGGTTGTAAAGACGTTATTAAGATAATATCTAAAAGACCTGTGTCATATAGTTCTCAATGAGTGCAGTTCAAATTAAAATTTAAAAGTCTGTTATAAAGAAGTGAAGATGATGCTGAAGAATACAAATCTAAGTGAGTAAAAAGCTAGTAAGCTCATTTTGTCAATATTATATATGAAAGGTGAATAAAGTTATTATTTACCTTCTTTACATGATGGTGTTATATACTTTTTGCATATGAAAGCCTAGGCTAAAATTACTGTGTTTTGTGCATATTTTTGAAAGTAAAGTTGTGTTTTTACAGCTATAATACATATAAAAATGTAAGCTATATTAAATTTACTTATTTCAAAAACCAATGCAGTTTTACATTTTTACTTATGTGATTTAATTGGATTTATTTGTTGAAAAGTGTTTTGTATTATTAACATTTTAACATTAATATCTCTGTAGATGTGTCTACATGAATTATTATCTTGAAAGACTGTTAGAATGTATTTCTCACATCAAGCCAATTAACTCTAAATAATCTAGTAATTGTCTGAAAAACATGCATATTACCAAGGTTTTATGTGTTAATTATTTCATTATATTTATACCAGTAGTAAAGAATAATTTATAGATTATATATTTCAAGATAATAAGACTTAACTAATAATATTATATCTACAACAATATCAAATTACTCAAGGCATGAGACTATGAGCTTTCTCTTTTACATCATCTAAATATCTCATTGTAACTTACAGTCCATATAATAATTTCTGGAAGATTACTTTAAATCATGTCACTTGTTTAAGAAGGAAACTGGCTGGCCAATAGCTGGAAAGGACAGGGTTAGGCAGAGAATCATTCAAAGAATGCAGAGAAAAAAAAAGGGTAGTGTAAGGGGAGTAGTAAGCTGACATGGAGAGAAACAAGGTGAACATGCAGTACTGATAAAAAGTACCAAGCCAGACATCAAAGCATAAATAAAAATAATGTTAGCTAAAAATGTAAATGCTAGGTAATAACAAGCATGAGCTATTTGACACACATTTATAATAAAAATTAAGCTTCTGTAGGGTTACTTGGAAGTGACTTGTTGAAAGAAATTTTCAAATACAATGACTTGAAATGGTATATGAAATATCATTATAAATATGTTTTATATATATACATATATATAGAGAGTGAGCGAGAATGATGTAAAAAGAAACTATAAATTTATGAACATTATTTTACCTTATAATGTGCTGCAGGACTTAAAATTTTGAAATTTTTTTAGTTTAATCCTTCAATAAACTATGATGGACTAATCACAGTATGTTTATAAAATTAGACAATTAGTATTAGGAGTTATAGACTCATCTTTTATTTTAGTTGTAAAACAAAAAGATGGCTCAAAGGTTGGGAACGCTGAGTATTCTTCCAGAGGTCCTGAGTTCAATTCCCAGCAACCACATGGTGGCTCATGGCCATCTATAATGAGATCTGATACCCTATTTTTTATACTTAATGAATAAATCCTTAAAATAAATAACATTGTTTTTAACTAAAACTTGAAATTAAGTAAAAGTTTGTGTTTGTGACAAAGTGATGGCTAATAAATGCAAATTTCTATTTATGTGTCTCCCAGTTTGGGCAAGTAAAATAAGGCATAATAGTTAGGAGAATATTATGTCACAATAACACATTTAAAATTTATTCCCATGTTCGTTTTCTCATTTTGTAAAATTTGTTTACCAATTGTGCTTTTACTACAGAAATCATAAAATATAGAAATATGCTTAAAAGTAGAAAACATTCATTACTATAATGGCTTTGTTAAGGTCATTTTTACTTTTATCAGTATTTTAGTCAAAGTTATTAGTATAAAGATTAACTATCATCTTTCTTTATGTGTCAATTCTTCCCACTCATGACCACACAATCATAATAGATATTATAAATGTTCAAGCCACAGTAAACACGTGGAATACTGTATATTATTTACACTATAATTTTATTTTTTTATTTTTTATTGTTTATTTATGGTTTATTTGCATTTAAACTAGGTATATATCTTTGGCTAATGAAATTACCTGGTACACTACAATGCAAGTTACTTCCTAATATGCCTAACTTACAAATGTTTTTTTACTATGTCACCAATTAAATATCAGTGCTGAGAATGCTAAATCACTATAACAAATTAACTGCATAGTGAAGAAAAAAATTTTTAAAATGTGATTATTTAAGATTTTAAATCTTATTGCCCCCCAAAATAATATCAGAATTCTTACATAAAATTTTAGGTGAATCAGTTTATAGATATGAAATAAAATTTAATGTTATTTTCTCAATTGGAATTTTCCTTTTGAGAAAGAGATTTAGAAATTATTATTCTAGGTAAATAGGAAAATTATATATATATATACATATATATTTATAATGGATCAACTAGAGTATGTGATCATTGAGAATTTATTATATTTAAACATTATTATTATAACCTTCATATTCAAAAATGTCAGGCAAGTTAAATAAAAGTTGATATGTATTATTTTATTAAGTAACGAGTATAATTTTTAATTTGATCAATCTCTTTTAAAGGAAACAATTGACCTACTTTACAGCTATATTTCAGCTGCCATGTTGCTGTACTATACAATGAAACATGATAGACCTCTGCACTTCCAATAGTACTTCATCATATATATTGACAATTATGTGCAAAATAGTAGCAGTGAAAAAAAATGACATAAAGTTCACAGATACTTTTCACTTCAAACTAGAAAAGTTTTATGGCAATAGGTCTGTTAGATGCCAATAAAAGCCATTTGAAGCATCAAACATATATATTGTATAATAACAATATTTTTTGCAATAACTTTATATGAAAGAAAATCTTAGAAAGGCAACAGTTTAAAAGAAAGACTATTCTTTTGATATAATGATGATTAATCACAGCTACATATGGTATATTAGTAGATTTGATTGCAGCTGAGTGCCCAGTATCTTGTAGAACATAATTTCTCATGCATCTGTATTTCTTTACCAGATTATTTTATAAGTCAAACCATAATAAACAGTACATAATCCATATGAAATATTTTTTCAATATATTCCCACAAATGTTCTTTGTTTCTGAAAACATAGACTTTAAAATAATTTTGTTTAAACTGAACTTACTTCATTGTTGAACAACTGTTCCTTTCCCAGAGCTGAGATGGTAGCCATTCTACTGTAGAGAAACAAATTTGCACCTCTGTAAGGATTCACACCTGGTTAGGTAGTCAGTCCAGGTTAAATAAATTTTGCCTCAGGGAAGAGAACAGAGTTGTCACCCTGTTAAATCAGTTCCCACTGTTTGAATCTGAATCTGAATAAGGCAACTAACAAGGGCAACTGGGACTGTGTAAGAAATAACTTTCTTAGATCCTTTAGCTGGATGAACTTATGCTGGAGTTTAAAGTGAGCATCTATGCCTTCAAGTGTGTTGAATGTGAATAATTTTGGTTATTATACTGCTTAAAATGAAAACTGTACTCAAGAACAAACTTACGTTTTCTCTTCTTCTACTCATATTAACAAAAGTTTTAAATGATGCTTTAAATAGTTAAGAGTTCCTCTGCAGATCTAATTATCTCTTAGAAGACTTTGTCTCTTTTTCCCTTGTTTAATGAAAACAAATCTGGTATTGGTTAAGAAAGAAATTTTATCTGAAAGGACTGTTTGAAAGTAGATTAGAGGTATGGGAGTGTAGCTCATTGTTAGAACCTTTGCCTAGCACACAAAAAACTCAGATGTAATCCCAGCATGAAAAACAAAGATAATATAGTAAATATAAACATGGACTGTTGTAATCCTTCAAAGAAGACATGAGGTGAAGAAAGGAAACATGGAAAGGACTCTCTCAGTGGGATGCTTCAATTTTAATGTATGGATCAACATAGATAACAATTCTGTTCATCATTCATTAACAGAAGTTTGAAAAGTGGTTTGTTTGTCCCTAGGTTTTATGATAGCTGAATAAGCTAAGAAAATAATGTTATTCTCATCTTCAATATAGAGAAAGAAAAAAAAAGTGTTTTCCTATAAGAAAACATATATCAGAGTGTAAAAAGGTAGAGTGATTTCTTAACTCCTGCTCCATTGCAATGGTTTGGGGGTTAAATAAAGTTTAACACTGTCATTTCATCCCCTTAGTTTTCTAACATCCCAGTCACCATCTCTACTCCGTTCCTTCATTATATTACTTGTTACATAACTGTGTCAATTAAAATTAAGCTCACTAATAAGTAAGCTCAGAAGTCATGCATAATGATTTATTGTCATTGAAGAACCAAGAAAGTACCCCCTTTTTAAGCAAGCCCAAACCAACTTAGAAATAGGCCTGAGTTTCACTATCATAGATTTCATGGGCTAAAATGTACAAAGTCTAAATGTCTTAGCACAAGAGATAGCCTAGGGCTATTTGATAGCAACTGATTAACCACAGAATGTCCAAGCACCAGATATAGTCTATTAAAAAGTTTTGACAAACAACTGGACAATCTGAAGGCTAAGGTAACAGAGGAATTTGGCAATGTCCCTAAAAATGAGCTAGGCATAATTATATCTGTACTGAGACCTGCAATTGATGTGTAACTTTGTGGTTTTTGCCTTTAAAAACTCAGCGTGCAGAGGGGAAGCTACCTCCTCGGCCGCTGCTATGATTGTGTGCTTGGATGGGGTACTAGATGTAGCTTGAATCTTGCTTTTGCATTTTGTAAAGTTTGCATCTCTAGTGGTCTCTTCAGGGGTCTCACTAACAGGGCACGATATTTAGTGGCTCACCCAGGACTCCCAGATACCCACAACACCCCAAACCACAATGTTTACACTGGCTGCCTTGGCAAATTAATCCTGAGAGTTTTTTGTCATACTCTCATCTCTGTTCCTGCTTTACTACCTGAACGCTTGCTGGCAAAGTCTTTATCTGAATGGTTTTGTTTTGCTAAAATGTTCCTGTAAAGCAAACATGGAAGAAGTATGAGACATCCTTACTCCTGGGCAGGGGTCTTGAGTCTGAGACTTCATTATTGGGGATCGAAGAGAGTTTTCTTCTGAACTCTGAGGACAAGGATTCCATATTTGGCCAACCTCCTCCCATCTGTAAGGTTTGTTGCATGACTGTGGGTCTTTCTCTGGACCTATGTTCTTCAATGCCTCTGAACCACAGTATTCTGTGATGGGCTTTTGTTCTTCCTTCTTGTCTGAACTGTCTTGTTAGTAAGTGTGATTTGTTGTTACATTTCTGTTTATCTCTCTATTTTGTCCATGTACCAGGTTGGGCTATGGGCAATAGTCCCTTCTTCTCTCTAGAACTGACCTTAGCTCATTGGAAGGACATAAAGGAGGTTGCTCACAACATATTAAAACAAAATGGATAACTATTTGTTTCTCAGAATGGCCTGCTTTTGGCATCTGATGGCCATGATAAGTGAAGTTATGTTTAGACCCAAATCAGACCATCACAATCAAATCTTTTACATAATTACTTGGAGGGTTCCCATTAACAGGATAGAGGGACCCCTCCCCTAGGTTAAACCATTACTGTCTTATCCACTAACAGGTCCTGACCTCAAACCTATTGACCCCTTATGAATGTCTCTTGAGCTTGAAGGGAGACTCAAAACCTTTAGTCATCCAAGTGGCACAGGAGAGTTCTGCTGCCTGTAGATCTCAGGGTTTACTGAGCTGGCTTAGCCTTTAAATGAAGCCACCAAAAACACATCAAACTTTACATGCACTGAAGACAGAGGGTGTTTGTCACCCTGAAACAGAAACTTATAGAGGTCCTGGCTCTTGGACTACCTGATATAAACAAACAGTTTTAACTGTTTATAAATGAGAACAAAGGGATAGCAAAAAGAGTAATCACTCAGACCATAGAAACCTGAAAGAGACTGTGGCATATGGATACAAGAAATTGGATATCCCCCATACCTGCATATCATAGCTGCAGTGGCAATGCTGCTGGTCAAGGATGCTGATAAACTAACAAATAAGTTGGGGCAAAACTTAACCATTACCACCATATATGCTCTAGAGGCAGTCCTTAAACAGCCACCAGACCACTGCCTAAGCAATGCCAGAATGACTCATTATCAGGTCCTTCTTCTCAACCCCACCATAATAACATTCCAGGTACTCATGACCCTTAACCTAGCAACACTGCTGTCAGACAATGAGCTCAAGGCACTGCTTCATGACTGCATGAAGATATTTCCTTAAACCCACTGCATCTGCCCAGACCTGCTAGACTCAACATTGTTAGATGCAAAGGAAATGTGGTTTGTGGATGGCAGCAGTTACATATGTGACATGCAGAGGTATGCAGGGGAAGTTGTAACTACCACTTCAGATATCATTTGGACTGAAGCCCTACTAGCAGAGATCGCCACCCAAAAAGCAGAATCCAATGACCTAATCAAGACTTTGAGACTGGGGAAGGAGAAAAACTGAATATCTACACAGATAGCAGAAATGCCTTCACCACTGCATATATTCAGGGGCCAGGGAAAGAGGCTTGCTGACAGCGGAAGGAAAGGTGATCAAAGATAAACAGGAGATGCTGGTGTTCCTGCCGGCTATATGGGAACCCCCAAAACTGGCTATTATCCATTACCCGGAGCAACTAGAAGGGACTGTGCAAATTCAGACATGTAATAACCTGGCAGACTGGATAGCCAGAGGAGTAGTGTCCACTTTGAAGGTATTCCCAGTCTTGGTGGATCCTGGAGCTAGATGTCTGTCAGAAACCTTCCAATACACTCCAGCTGACTTAACCTGGATCCCTACCCTGCCAATGGCCTACATAATAGAAGACTGGTGGAGAACAGCAGATGGGCAGATTGTCCTGCCAAGAGAAACAGGACTGGAAATACTCAAAAAGATTCACTGATAATTCCATCTGGGCATCTGAAGGATGCAAAATCTACTAACACAGGCCAGCATAAAAATACAAAATGGTAACCAAGCCACTGAAGAAATAATATTCAAATGCCATGCCTGCCAGATGACTCATACTTTGCCAACCCCTTCTAACCCTGGTGCCAGACAAAGGGGAACTTGACCAGGTAGATTTTACTAAAATTAACTCAAGAAAACTTTGATATAAACACCTGTTAGTGTTTATAGACACATCTGGATAGACTGGCCAAGCATAAGACTGTAAACATGATGGTAAAGAAACTGATAAAGGAGATTCTACCCAGGTATGATTTACCAGCCATGATAGGCTCAGATCAGGGCCCTGATTTCATCTCTCAGGTAAGCCATGGAGTAGCCACTGTACTGGGAGCCAATTGGAAGCTTCATTATGCTTATAGACCCCAGAGCTCAGGACAGATAGAAAGGATGAATAGAATTTTAAAAAAGACCTTGATTATAAATAGCCTTGGAATCTGGTACAGACTGAGTGACCCCTCTCATCTTTGCCTTGTTTAGAGTGTGTAATTTGCCCTATCATTTGGGACTCTTTTGAATCCCAAATCTCTTTTGAAATTATGTATGGGAACGCCCCCACCTATGATACCAAGCTTGCAGACTCAGCTGGTTGCCTCCCTGGATAATGTTATTCAGAGGCTCCAACTCACCCACCAGAATATATGGCCAAACTTCTTGCCTGTTATGAAGTTGCCTCTACTCCAACCCCCCATAGGTTCAAACCAAGAGACTGGGTTATAATATGTAGACAACTAAGGTGGAAAGAAACCTATGTCATCATCTTGTCCACACCCACAGCTCTCCTGTCTTTGGCTGAATAAGCCACCTGAACAACCTGCATACACCTTAGAACCAGACCTGACTTATTGTCACTGAGAAGGTCAAGACCAAGACTCAGGGACTCAGGGAATTTTACCCTAACAAACCTGAGACCACCCTAGAAGTGTTCTGTAACTTTATGATCATATCATTTACTGACAAAGGAAAAAAAGCAGACTAGATCTGGGAGTTGTGGTTGTAACACTTTGGATATAACTTTCACCATGTGGTACTGTGTCCTTCTAATGTGGGAAAACCTCCCACGCTATAGGCCTAGAAGACAAATATTGATGTTCGGATACTCCTGCTTCCAACTATGTAGAGACCTGGATATGGTTATCTGGGTATGTTCTGGTCTCTGATGTTATTTATAGATTCAGAAAGTGCTCAATTTTCACTCAGGTATAATTCATTATTCTCAGATCTCTGTAAATATTGCCACTTCACAGAGCTCAAAAAGATTCCAGATAAGTACAGTCTAAGTTTTTCCCACCTGTCTGTTCCTGAGGATGATATTGTTATTTTTCTCTCCTAGTTTGGGGATTCCTGCCCTTCCAAATTACTAAGACTGGCTCAAAATTTACAAATACATACAAAAAATTAGCTTTAAATAAACATAGAAATACTATGTTTTAATGTGTCTCAAAAAATTTCCACTTGGCTGGCATACAGAACTTGCTCCAAAGGAATATGAGCCCTTGATTTACCGAAAGACATCCTATCATTCAGCTTTTTACTAACCTTTCAGCCTTTTTAAGCCCTGACAACAACATTCCAATTTCAGCTTGAAGCAGTCATGGAAGAGATCATATCACCTTATATTTCATGCCCATAACAGGTTGAAATGCTGAGTTAGAAGAAAACTTTCTGGCATAGGATACAAAATGGCTTCCTCTAATGCCCTTTGACATACTGGAAAAAATAGACTACTCCAATACATGACAGATTGGATTAGATTAGTTAGAATCCAACTTGTAGTACAAAAAACTCAATGTTATGTGACTTACTGTTTAAAACCCATGATTGGGTTCCATTAGGCACATGAGAAGAGGGAAATGAAGAACCAGGGAATCTGATCCATTTTAAGCAAGTTTCTAACCTCACCTTGAAAAAATCCTGAGTTTCACTAACATAGTTTCCAGAGGCTCAAATGTACAAAGTCAAAGTATCTTAGTACAGGAGATAGTCTAGGGCCATATGACAGGAACTGATTAACCACAGAAAGTTCAAGCTCGAGAGGTAGTAAATAAAAAAAGGGTTGACCAACATCTGGACAAACTGAAGGCTGAGATAAGAGAAGAATTCTGCAAAGTCTCTAAAAATGAGCTAATCAGAATTGTATCCATACTAAGATTCAAATTTGATGTGTAACTTTGTAGGTTTTGCCATTTAAAACTCAGCTTACAAAGAACGAGTACCTCCTCCAGCCACCACTATGATGGGGTGCTTGGATGGGGTACCTGCTGCAGCTTGAACAGTGTTTTTGCATTTTGGAAAGTTTGCATGTCTGGTTGTCTTTTTTGAGGGGGTCTTGCAACCAGGGCAAAACTTTATGTATTAGATTTACCTTTCCTAGTCTAGTACCAGCAGTAGAAGAACATCTCTAAGGGAGTCAAAGTGATAGTTCTTTGTGATTTTTGTGGCTGGCAGGAATTATAAAGTTTAGGGTCACATTTGTAAGAGAAAAGTATGTCCTTTTGTCACAGAACAGAAGTAACTATCTGCTGATAGAATTTACAGCAAAAGAAAGAAGATTAAAGAACTTCTTGGAGTGAATTGGGCAATTTTCACACTGTGCTTAAAAGCTGCTTCTCCTAACTGCAGCTTATCAAACCATACTTTGACTAAAAATTCTTAGAAAACATGTAATGTTGTCATCCTAGAATGCCCCAAAGAACTCAAGAAAATATTTACAAGCATTTTAAGACATCATAAAAAGAAGATCAAGTAAATGACACACTGAAAAGGTATTTGTAACAAAGATGTGACAAAACCAAAATGTCTTATTTTCACCATGTATCACTAGATCAAATTCATATTCCATATCTAAGCCCAGTGTCTGAAATACACAGTGACTTCAGTAATATGGACTTAACTTCGAAGTCTGGGAGGCACTCAAGAGCAGCAACAATAGCCTTTATTGGGAGTGTTTTTACTGCTAAAAATATAATTTAAAAAGGGATTTCTTATGCCTGGTACTTGAGGTTTTATAATTCCATGGCTTCTGCAGAAAGCATTATCAGCCCAATTATTTTACCTTCATATAAACAATGTATGTATATACATATGCACACACTTATATGTATCATATGTAATTTATCTTCTCTGACATTAAGTCTTATAGAAATGAGAGGGGAGATTCATTCATAACACCTTAATATTATGCATGTCTAAACAGAACCAAACTGAACATTATCCAAAGAGACATAATAGTTTGTAAGGGTAAAAGCTCAGAGTCATCTAGGTATGCAAAAATATCTTAATGTGACTAAAAATGCTGACAACAGAAGTAGTCTTCTTCTATGAACAAGTACCCTGAGAGTTTATCATATACCAAGTGATTAGCCCTGAATCCATATGGATGCAACACTAAATGCTATGCAACCAGTTATAGCTATGTGCAAAATATATCCATATGTCATCTAGGAAAACAAGAGACCAGAAATAGCGGGGCAGAGGCTTGAATCATGGGAGATATTGGTTTTTGTTTTTTAGTTTTATTTTTTTATTTAAATTTTTCCCATATCCACCACTGCTCCCCCTCCCTCCCCTTCTCCCAGTCCTCCTCTAGTCTTTCACCACCCCAACCTCATCCTGAATACTACAGAGGGCAAAGAATCCCAAGAGGAGTCAATTTGGTCTGGTATATCCAGTTGAGGTGGGACCCAGTACCTCCTCCAAGTACCAAGGTTGATAAAGATGTTCCCCTGCAGGGTATGGGCCCTAAGAAGACAGTTAATATACCAGGAATAAACACTGGTCCTACTGCAAGAGCCTCCAGAAACTGACCACACTGTTTGACTGTCATCTACATTCAGAGGAATTAGATTCATACCATGAAGGTTCCTCAGCTGTCATTTTAGAGTCTGTGGGCAATAACATAAGAAATTTTGGAGGACAAAATAGTAATAAAGGTGACAGTGTACCTGATTGCAATTTAAAAAACAATAAAAATCTAAAAGCTTATTTCCTTTTAATCTCACTTGAAAAGAACATTTTGTCCATCATGAATAGAAAGAGATTATTCTTTCATTCATCTCCTTATACCTTTAAATATACTAAATGATCACATCCAATATTATAGTATTACCGAACAAATTACAAGCTCTTGTTTTTTTTTTTTTAAAGAAAAGCAGTTTCTTTTTACTTGTATCTGTATCCTAACAGTTAAATGCCTACATGAAAATTAGTTTATGTTTTAAAATAAATAAAATATTGACTCATTTCTTAAAATAAATGAAAGAAAAATTAGAAGATATCAAGAAATATTTACATTTAGTAAAAAGTAATTTGTGATTTCTTTTTATGTTATGGTGTATATAAAACCAAAGTAAGAGACTATCTGACTTCTACTTATGTTTCTGTTTTGCAATTATTTGTTAATATATATGAACATGTATAATGGCTACAGTAAACTGTCCGTTTATGAAATCACTCACAGTCTAATTATAGATATTAATTCTGCTTTGCATACCTTATTTTATATCCAACTTAAATCCTTCTATTTGACACTTAGTTCTCACTTAAGAGAATTTTTATGTATATAAATATGTATTTAATAAAAAATTCTTAATCTAGTCATAATGATCTATCATATTAGCCATCATAATTGCAAAAGTCATAGTTTCCAGGATTGTATTATTTTCTCTATAGTATTCAAATTTTATATCTTATAGATGTTTAAAGTAAATTGCTTCTTGACTTTGATCTATATGAATTCATATATAGATTATATTTAATTTCATTCAGTTTTACTTATGTTTAAAATCATGAAATATACTTTACAAATGAAAAATTATTCTCTCTTTTCATTATTAGATTTATACAGTGATAGAAATAGATCCTGGAGCTTCCAGGTGATCTCTATAATAATTATGTATAGTTCTAACCCTTACAGTTTGTTTTGTGATGAAGACTTAATGTTTAATTTTCAGCTGCATAAAAATTTAAGAAAATATGTTCAAGAGGTATAAAAAAGAAAACAAACTATTTTTTTTAAATTTTGAATCATAAAAAATGACATTCTTAATTTGAAGTGTTTATTAATTACCTGATTCATATTTGTATTAGAATGATTACAGCAAACTTATAAAAATATTAGGTAAGTTAATAAAGCAGAATTCATATCATCTATTTATCCATGTATAATCTATATGTAATGGGATCTAATGTTATGAGAAGTCAGACCCTAATTCTAAATACTGTAGCATTTTTTTCTTTATGAACCAAGCTAGACAATCATATCTGGGGACTGACTGGAAACTTTACTTTACACACATGTCCAATGTTAGATGGGTTAGGTACCAACTGGTACTAGGGAACATGTTTTTGTACTGGGTGGAGGCCCTCCCAACCACTAATAAGAGAGGTCAGGAAGTTACTGATTTTTTTCTTCAGGAGATTATTCCCTGATTTGAGATTTCTTACTCTCTTCAATCTGATAATAGTCCTGGATTCACTTCATAGATCTTTCAAACATTCTCTAAAGCCCTCAGCATCCCTTTGCATTTCCACATTCTCTATCACCCTCAGTCCTAAGAAAAGGTGGAATAGTCTGACCTCTCATAAGTTTTATTCTTGTTAAAGTATCATAGAAACTTCACCTGGACTGGGTAAAACTTGCCTTTGGCTCTTTTTGGGCTCCAGGTTCTCCCCAACAGACCACTTTAGTTGCAGCATTTGAACTTGTATATGGGATACCAGTTCAAACTCCCAGCCTCCCATCCAAACAAAAAAGTGTGGGCCTTTTTGTAATCACTTGCTCATCCCCTTACTATATCATTTCTGCTCTCTTTTATGGAACTGCACTGATTATTCTCTACCTATCCCATGTGCTGACTCTTGCCCATACCATCAGTTATCATTAGGGAACAAGTCTTTCTTTTTTTTCCCCAGATTAACACCCTACCTTCCTCTACCCTAAATGGATGGGACCCTTTAAGGTAATTTTGTAACTCCCACAGCAGCTAAGCTTGAGGGCTTTTCCCATTGGGTTCACCTGTCTCACCTGTCTCACCTTAAACCTTTTTCCTCCCCAACCCCAGGATAATATGTTTTTATACACTGCAACCGAAACAGGCCTTTACTCTATCAAGTTTCAGATGGCATCAGGACAAACTGCCTAGTCTTCTATTCCAAAAAGATGAAGATTCTTCCCACAAATATACTCAACCCTATGAATTTAGAAACCTCATATGTATTTTTCCTGATTCTCTTCTCTTTTGAGGTCTGCTGTCCTAATTTTCCCCAGTGTTTCCAATAACATTAACTATCCAGCTGATTTACAGGACTAACAACAAGAAACAGTGCCAGAGACAGGACCAGAGACCAACAAACAAGTTCAAGTCCTGAGGAACAGGAAAGCTCCTAAAGTATTTACATCCCAGACCCAAAAGGGAAACTCACAAAACATATTTTAATATGAGTTTATTATCAGTGATTGCTTTCAGTAATCAATCACTCATGTCTCCTGAGAATTAAAATGACACCAAGGTATTAAAAAAGAAACAGATGGTTTAAAGTTTGTCTCCAGTAAAGATAGAAAGGTTAATTAAAAATTAAGCATATTCCATGTTTCAGATTTTTCTCTCTCCCCACCTCTCCCTCCATGTGGCTGCTTACAACTTCAAAACTAGCCAGTAAAATTCTAATAGCAGAGTACTAAACACTATTTCATTATAATCTGGTTGCTTCTCAGTGTGCCTAAAATTTGTTATATTCATAAACATATTTCCCCTTCTCAGAGGGATGTGTGGATATATCTATTGGGGCTCTCCTTTTCCTCTTGCTTCTGTAGGGTTGTGGATTTTAGCCTATTTATCCTTGTTTTACATCTAATATCCACTTATGAATGAGTACACATTGTATTTGTCTTTCTGAGTCAGAGTTATCTCACTTAGAATTTTTTCTAGTTTTATCTATTTGGCTGCAAATTTCAATATATTTTTATTACTGCCTTTTAAATACCTTTACATATATTGTAGATATCACTGAAATAAATTATTTAGTATAAACATAAAAGTAATGCTATATCATAAATGTCTGCTCTTTGTTTCATATTTGCTTGTAAAAAATGATATTGTTTTATATCTATGTTGATTTTCCTAAAAAATACGTATTATTTATTGTGGAAAAGCATTCAATTATGTAAATATGCACTTGTTTAATACTTTTTATTGAGATATACTTCTGCTTTCTAACACATTTGGAATTAATAAAACACACATAAATCTTCCTATTTTGAAGAACATTTTAATTTAGCTTACTCTATACATAGTTTTAAATTACACATCATAGTACTAATATTTTAAGTAATGCAAGTCTTTGATCAAAAAATATATTAGGTAAATCATCCATCACCTTTTTTAATTTTCTATGGCCTCATATTCTTTACAGATTTGGTTATCATTTCATACTTCATGTACTATTTCCAGTGCATATAAACTGATGATATTGAAATTTTAATCTAATTTTCCATCAAAGCTTGTTTGTAATTCTGAGCCGGTTTTTCTGTGGCTAATCACTATTCATTCATCTTCTTTTGTTAAATATCTTTCAAATCTTTCACTTATTTTATTGGCTTGTTTCTCTTCTTAATGAATTAGGAATAGGTATTATAAATGTTTGTTTTGATAAAGTTTTCTCCAGGTGTGTAGGTGGTATATTCATTTTATCAATGTATTATAATTAGAATGTATTGATATTTATGAAGGCTATTAGATGTGTTCATTTCATGGTTATTAATTTCTGCTATTTTTCCAAGAATTCTTGTCAATTCTAATGCTCAAAGTCTTTATAATAATATTCATCTGAATTCCTTATTATTTCAACTGTAAATCTCAATTGTTGTGTCCTTCCTCAAACTCATTTTCGCTTGTAATCGATGTTTTGAATAAAGGTTAACTTCTCAAATGTAGATTCACTTTGGTAATTATAAATCACTTAAATTTTGTTTTCATTATTTGTGAATAAGACACAGGAAGTCTTTCTATTTTTTTTCATCGGACTGTACTGATATTTTAACCATAAAGACCTCAAGACTCTCTTTAATCACCTGCACACCTGTAGAAAGTCATAAGAATCTTGAACATTCAAATGACCATTAATAGTTCCTAGAGACATGCTGAACAATATATTTTGTCCAGAAAGTATATTGCAGTAATATCCTCATATAAAAGGTTTTTATAACTTCTGAATTCATTTGTTTAGAAACTCTAGAGATAGCAAGAAAAGGTAGAGTATAAATATTGTGGAAACAAATGAATTGTCTCAAAAAGATTCTCAAATATCAAATTCTCACACATATTAGAACAAATGGAAGCTATTTTCGACTGCAATAAATTGACTCACTTTAGATATGCTGATGAACAGTTGCAGAAATACTAAAAACTATAACATGAAGCAGAGATATACTTGCTTCCATATGATGCCACAAATAAAATGATCACAGGGTAATACTTTAAACAGATCAAGGTGTGATTATTTATGGCTGAACCCAAAAATGCATAGATATCAGAGACAAGTAACAATATAAGAAAGTAACATATTCTTTTGTAAAACATAACTAAATTGAAATGAATGCTTGAATGGACACACATGAAGTAATGAAGGCCTTTATAAGTAAGAAATGGATAGTAATTTGGGCCTAATTGTTTATGTTACAGAAAATTTGCTGGTAGACATAGAGAGGACCGCCAAGTACTATAAAAGTTATGGATAAGTCTGCGGTGGCTTTGTTTAAGGTAAGGGTAGATGCAGGGATGGTGATATTAACAATGCATTTGACATGGATAACAAAAATTTCTGAGGCAGTGGAAACACAATTTAGTAGTAATGCTAATGAAGTCTCACATAATGAGCTCATAAATAAAGAAGAAATCAATGAGAAGCATTTCTGCACTCTCCAGTTGCAGTAACTATGATTTTTTAATATGCCTACATAGGAACAAACTAACTACAACTATTGTTAAATGTGAAGCTGTATTTATCAAGTTTCTCCCTTTAAGATATTATCAGTGCTGTATCTTTTTAATGAAATTTCAATACAAATGTGTGTTTTACCTCAACATAAACCCAGATACTCTGAATCTGATAGAAAAGAAAGTGGAAAATACCCACCAACAAATTGACACAGGCAACCAATTTCTAAATATAACATCAGTGGCACAGACACTAAGAACAACAATCAATAAGTGGGACCACCTAAAATTGAGAAACTTCTGTAAAGCCAGGGATACTGTCAATAGGACAGAATGACAGCCTACAGAATGGGAAAAGATTTTCACCACACCTACAAGTGATAGAGGACTGATCTCTAAAATATATAAAGAACTCATGAAACTGGAGCCCAAAATCTTAAATAACTCAATCAAACCAGGTGTAAGGAGGTATCTCAAAGTTGTTTTGGTTTGTATTTCTCTGATGGCTAAAGTTGTTGAGCACTTTTTCAAATCACTTTCAGCCATTTGTAATCCATCTGCTGAGAATTCCCTTTTTAGTTATGAACCCCATTTTTTGATTGTGTTACTCAATATTTTGTCTTAATGAGAGTGTCCCTGGCTTTACAGAAGCTTCTCAGTTTCAGGAGGTCCCACTTATTGATATTATGCATCAATATTCATGAGGGAAATTGGCCTGCAATTCATCTTCTTTGTTGTGTCTTTGACTGGCTTGAGTATTAGGGTAATTGTGTCCTCATAAAAAGAATTTGGCAATATTTCTTCAGTTTCTACTCTGTGAAACAGTTTGAGGAGTAATGGTAGTAATTCTTCTCTGATTGTCTGGCAGAATTCTGCATTGAAACCATCTGGACTTGGCCTTTTTTTTTTTTTTTTTTTTTTTTTTTTTTTTTTTTTTTTTTTTTTTTACTTGGGAGGCTTTTAATGACAGCTTCAATTTCCTTTAGGGTTATAGGCCTGTTTAGGTAATTAATCTCTTCTTCATTTAACTATGGAAAATGGTGTCTGCCAAAAAGCTGTCCATTTCTTCTGTATTTTCCATTTTTGTGGAGAATAGATTTTCAAAGTATGTCCTGAAAATCCTCTGCATTTCCTAGGTGTCTGTTGTTATGTCCCCTTCCCATTTCTGATTTTGTTGATTTGAATACTCTTTCTCTGCTTCTTGGTTAGTTTGGATAACGGTTTATCTATTTTTGTTGACTTTCTCAAAGAACCAACTCTTTGATTCATTGATTCTTTGTATTGTTCTTTTTGTTTCAATTGTATTAATTTCAGCTCAAAGTTTGATTATTTCCTGCTGTGTACTCCTTCTAGGTGAGTTTGCTTCTAATTGTTCTAAGGCTTTCAGTTGTGCTGTGAGTTGTCTAGTTATTTCTCTCGGTTTTTCTTTTTTTTCCCTGTTTTTATTATGAATAAAGTCACATTTTTTATCCATGTATATCCTTGTTCAAGGTCCCATAAGCATCTACTACTATAAATTTACCTTCCGGTTCAATTGTGTCCCACAAGTTTGGGTTTGTTGTGGATTCACTTTCATATAATTCTAGGAAGACTTTGATTTCATTCTTAATTTCTTCTTTGACCCAGAGGTGGTTCAGTTGAGTGATGTTTAGTTTCTTTGAGTTGATAGGCTTTTTGTGATTTTTGATGTTGAAGTCTAATTTTAGCCCTTGTTTGTTCGATATGATACAAGGGATTATTTCCATTTTTTGTAACTATTGATATTTGCCTTATGACCAATTATGTCACCATTTCAAAAAAATTATGTTAATTGACATGGATCATCTTGACACATGTCTGATTTGTATTTAATAAATTATTCTACCATGAAAAGAACAGGGCAATAGTACTTTTTCCTTTTTTATTAGATTTCTCTGAAATTTTTCGTACAAATAAAATAAAGTAGACATAAATCATAGATGGTACAATTCATTTGTCTCTATTGTTTTTTATCACTGTGTACTTATTTACCTTGTCTCCATATATGTCCCAACATCACATTAACAAGTATTTGAAAATTTATGTACACATTTTAATATGTTGAGAATTTTATAAATTTTTATTAGATATATAAGAAGTGTCATGAGTCTACAATTTTAACATATTGAATAATGAATGCCATAATTATTTTATATTTATTCAATTTTATAAAATACTGTTTATAGAGTCATGTGCCATTTAAAAATGCAGGATGCAATATTTTGATATATTAGTTAAACAACATTTAATGTGATATTGTTAATTTAAGTGAATTTATTTACTTTATTTTTACAAATTATACCATAATTCTATAAATTATTTTAGTTTGTAATCTATATCTTTGGTTTATTTAGATAGTAGTTTAAATAACTATGTATTTCAATGAAAAAGATATCTTACCAATAAATATGTATAATTAATGGTGTACAAATTTAGTTTTCTTTTGCTGTAAATAAATATCATAATGAAGAGAAACTTTGGAGAGAAAGGGGTTTATTTCAGTTTACAGTTCTTTGTTCCCTTCAATCACTGTGAACAGTATAGGTAAGAATTTCAAATATCTAGGAGGCTTATATCTATAGGAAATAACAGAAAATTATCCATACTCTGTTTTTATGCCAGTACCAGGCTGTTTTTAATACTGTAGCCCTTTAGTATAAGTTGAAGTCGGGGATGGTTATGCCTCCTGAGGTTCTTTTTGGTGAGCAAAATTGTTTTGGCAATCCTGACTTTCCTGTTCTTCCAAATGAATTTGAGTATTGTTCTTTCTTTCTTTTTTATTACGAATAAAGTCATATTTTTCATCCATGTATATCCTGGTTCAAGCTCCCTTCTCCCTCTCACCCCTTCTAGTCACTCACTCTTATTAACATCTCTTTATCTCCTCCCCAGCAAGGGCTGGAGGTTCCAAGGTCTCAATATGGCTTAGTTCAGCATCCACTCCAGTCACATCTGTTTTCCTCACCCCAACATCAAGACTGGGTCATGTGTTCCTCTGGAGGAAGTGGGATCCAAAGTGCTGATCCAAGATGTTTCATATTCCAATCTGTTCAGTGTTTGTGGTTTGCAGCTTTGGACATGTTTCCTTGGGACCTTGGGACCTTCTGCCCTTGCTGGGGAGAAGATAAGGAGATGGGGAGAAGAGAGAGTAACTAGAAGGGGGTTGAGGGAGAAGGGAGTTTGAACAGGCGGACACATGGATTAAAAATGAAACTTTATACATAATAAAAAAGAAAAAGAAAAAACAATGAAAATAAGAAAACTATATGTACTCATTTTGTTCTTGATTTTTGTTGTATTTCTCCCCCTGGACTGTAGTACATCCTGCCTATGCAATGGCTTTCCCACAGTGAATTTATTCTTTCTACATAAATGAACTTTAGTTAGGCTATCTCCCATAGACTTGTCCACAGGTCAATAAAATGTAGACAAGGCTTCACTGAGACAACCTCTCCAAGGTGATTAAGAGTTGTGTCAAGACGACACCTAAAATTAAACATTAATATATCGTTTTTATTTGTTTTATTTTTTCTTTCAGTTTGACGTTAGGTTGAGATTAATTGAGTTTAATCAAAGCCACCTATGCGGACTTTCACATAAGTAGCTGAACACTGGCTAACTTGCAGGGGACAATTTATCATTTCTCACCAAGAGTCTTCATTTTCACCAAGGGGATGGGCACCTTAAGCCCTTTCCTTAACTATAATTGGATATTTATGTCCTGGGTGGGTAAGCATAGCTTCTATAAATTGAGAAACATGATTTTCATGTCACACATAAAATGCAGCAATTTGTGGGCATCTTTCCCATTATATGCCTCTTACCTTCTTTCCGTCTTTCCTCCATAATACTCTCTTGGCCTTGGAATATGTAATGTATTCTCAGTACCTTTGCTAAGCAAGAGTGTCTAATGCATAATCACTGAGTGAAAAATGTTTCTCTGACCACTGCTGAGGAAAGCATTAGATTATGGGTATAAACATAAACAGTTATAAGAAGTTAGAGAAAATGTCCAACGTTTGGAACTATGAACCATACTCAGTAGAGAAGAACAATCTTTTGAAAATATAAATGCAGTTCCACGGGGGGGGGGGAATCTTCTATCAAGCTTGATTTCTCAAAATCGTACTTCTAAACTTTTTGGTAACTTAAGTACTGGAATTGTACTATATAGTTCTAGGAAGAAACCAAAAGCAATAGGGATATAGTATACCGTTTTGAGTCTTATTGGCAAGTGACTAAGATGCAAATATCCTGCGTTCTACATCATATGCAAATCAAAATTTAAAACACTTTAAATTTGTATGTTGAATATATGTAGAGATCTGAAAGTGAGACACAGTTTATAGTAGGATAAAAGGCTTTAGAAGTTCTGAGTACATTAAAATATATTTTATATGAAGGTAGAAAGAGAGAATATTCAGTGTGGTAAGATTAAGCAGAGTTGCATAGGGAAAACTGGAAACAACAGTGACTGGGAAAGAGGAATAAAAAGGGCTGAGAAAGCAACTACTACTGTTAAAATTAATTAGTACAGTTAATTTAAAATGTCTTTGTTTAGAGTTATCCTGCATAAGTGCATAATGATGATCACGGAATTTATGAGTTATTAAGTGAATATCACGATGCCAAACATAAACATATCTTTTCTGTTGTGTATACTCAGAGGCAAATTACAAGATCACATTGGGTTATCTTCTAGAATATCTATGAAATTTTGCACTCTTACCTATAGTAACAATGAGGAGTGATATCAAAATTGACTTGTGTGTCAGATTCTAGGAAATTTGAGTTATTTTATGTATTGAGCTACATTTGTTGTGAGATTTTCAGAAAGGATTGTAACATACTTTATATATCAGTGTCTACTTTTTCCATCAACATTTGTTAAAAGTTTCGATTTTCATGATTACCCTTGCTCTTATATCAAAGTTTAGTTGAACATATTCATATGACTCTATTTCTATACCTTATCTGTTCTATTCTATGTTTGTGGATACATTTTCAATACTACAATAGACAAAGAATAAGTCCGAGAGTAGTATCAGTCATTGCACTTTCCATTGACATTGTGATATTTTGAAATTTTTTTTTAATTTTAAAACATAGAATTTTTTTAAAGATATTTTTTCATTTTACATAACAGCCACTGTTCCCCTCCCTATTCTTCTCTTTTCCCTCCACTGCAACCTCAATAACCACAAAATAATTTATTTGTATTTCAAATCCTGAAAAATTGACTTAAAAAATCAGTTGAGACTTTCTATTCACAAACCCTCTCTCTCTCTCAAGTAATATTTAATTAATTATTTATAAAAATTCACAGGTTTCTTATTTTTCTATTTTATATTTATTATGAATAAATTCTCATTTTTTATTCATGTATGCCCTTTTTCAAATTCCCTTCACCCTCTCACCCCTCCTAGTCACTCTCTCTTCTCCCCATGACCTTATCTCCTCCCCAGAAAGTGCAGGAGGTCCCAAGGTCCCAGGTCTCAATGTAACTTAGTTCAGCATCCACTCCAGGCAAATCTGCTTTCCTCATCCCAACATCAAGACTGGGTAAGGTGTTTCACTGAAGGGAATGGGCTCTAAGATGCTGGTGCAAGGTTCTTCAGATTCCAAGCTGTTCTAAAAGCATATTATACACATTCTGTTTGATATATACTTAAATATTTAATTATGGAGCAAATGTGAGTGATACTTCCAATATAGCTATTAACTATATGAAAACAGGAACACAGTCATCTTACTTATAGCTAAAAAATCAGTAATTTCTTTAAAATTTAAAACTTTAAGGCCATAATTTGATATACCATTTTGAAAAAGTGTCTATTCCAGATAATTGTGAAAAATGTTTGTAAGCTTGAAAGTAATTATATATTAGTATGCTTCTATTAATTTTTGTTATAGTCAAATTTTGTAAAATTTAGAAAGTACTAAATCTGTATAATAATGCAATTGGTAGTTTTACTTAAAGTATGAAAATAAAACATGCAAGTCTTCTCTGTTTTCTTACTAAAGTGATTACTATGGCTATAAACTATGAATTTATGAGAAAAGTCTTATCAGATTATAAATAATAGATTTAGAATGTAGAGTATAATTGAAATATCAGTATTAACCAGCTTTTGTAGAAGGACTTTATACAGAACAATGAGTTTGTGATAAGAGTCAATATTTGGACATCTCATCTCATATGTAAGACCTGTATTTCTACCATCTGTCATGTTCAAGATACGGAAAATATAACAAAAACTGAAGATACAATTACCAAGCACAGGCTTAATATTTCTTTAGAATATTAAAACAATTTCAGTAACCTTGAAAGCCTCCTAATATTGAAAATAAATAGATACTAATCAATATATCAGCTTACTACTATATTGTCATAAAACAAAAATACTCTTCTACTCATAATTAAGTATAATTTTTCCTTAATAATTTAATGTGATGAAGACAATGAGTTCAGCTGTGAACTAAGAGAAATCCAAGAAAAAAATCAGTATAAGAATATAAAATCTTTTCTGAAATTACAAGAATATATCTTTTGCAATGCTGTTGTATAAAGTTAAAGCCGATTAACAATGTGATATCACTGTTATTTACCAGAGATGAGCTGCTTCTACATGACACCCATTTCCCATGATAAAAATGAGCCTTGCGTATTTTCACTATTTAACTGCCGAGCATATTAACATTTACTCATGACTGCAGCAAAAAACAATTGACTTACAAAAAATACACTACCTTAAGTAGTGAATCAAATATTTTACTGTTCGTACTTAACTTTACACTAGTGGATATTTTAATTCACTAAGTAAATCTCTAATTGTAACTGTAATTTCAATTAAATTGCAGAAGCATATGTATTGCCTTAGGAACTTACGGACAGAAGGCAACAAATCTGAAAATATATTGTGAAATAATCTTTTAATCAAACCCATGAAACGTCTTTTTAAATTGCAATTCAAAGGGTGCTATCAATATTTTTGACTTAAGGTAGCTTTTACCAAGAAATATCACAGAATGTAGGCTACATGCATGGCTTAAAATATTATGCAAATAATTATTATGGGGGGGGCTGAGCATTTAAACTTAAAAAAATATAAGCATAAGATTCCATTCAGTAAAATTTCATCTTTTCCTATTGAAATCAAAGAAAGTTCTGGTGTGCCCTACCTGAATGAGCTACTTTTATTTCTGACACTCTCTTATTAGCTGCTAAACTTTAATTTCTTCTTAATTTTAAACGTCACAGAAGTAAGATAGGATAATAAAAAGTAATCTAAAATAGATGCTTTTCTGAAGCATGAAATTTTCTTCATAAAATTTTTGATAAATTTTTTATGTGATAATTAAAATTTATTCCTACTATCCTTTTAAATTATAAACATAACACAATCAATTTAAGACTCATCACCTTCATAAACATACATACACATACATACTCTCAGACATTCAGCTCCTAGTATATCTTTAAGCCTGTAACAATATTTTCTCTTATAGACTCAATGTTATATATATTTTTAGAGCATAGTCATCTTTTTTTAAGTGAAGGTCTTGATTTATTTAGTAAAATCATATAAACAGAAAAGTACTTTCAAGTCTCAAACAAGTATTTATTAAGAAGGTAGCTGCTCAGTGGTAGAGCAACTGCCAACTATCAGACCTGTATGGGTTTTTCTCCAAGATAAAATTGTCTTTATTAATGAAAAATCTAACATGTGAAGATAGTCATAATTCTAAAGGCAAATAAACTTTTCAAAAGACTGAGCAATGATGATTTAAAATTAATTTATAGGGACATGGGGCAAAAAGGACAAAAATCAAACATAAATTACCCAGACCTGCATTAAAAACAAAATTGTTCTTCAACACTGAAGAAATTTCTATGCAGTATGAAAGACTCAACATTTTAACATTTTACATGCTTATGTCAAAAGCTGAATGGTGACTTGTGTGGAATTAAGAGCTTCAAGACAAGGTCACTTTCAGGTGAATATAAAATTCAAAGCCAACTTGGCCTACTAAAGCTGTCTTAGGTCACAAAATAAAAAAGTCTGGTACAAAATTTTTACCCCACATGGCTGATTCTACTTTACCCAATTAAAACCAACATTGACATATAATGGTAATATAAAAGAGAGTTCATCTGGGTGTGGCAGCATTTACTTTACTCCAAGCACTCTGAAGTCAGAGGCAAGCAGAACTCTGAGTTTGAAGCCAGGCTGTTTTAATCACACAGAAAATACATATTGACACTCTTTCAAAGAACCTTAGAAAAACAGCCAGGCATATGGATATAAGCCTTCATTTCTAGCACTTGGTAGTCAGAGGCAGCAGAATCTGTCTTTGAGTTCAAGACCAGTCTGGTATACATTCAAGCTCAAGGACAACTGACTACCTAAAAAAGTCAGAAAACAAAACCAAATCAAAACGAAACCAAATCAAATCAAATCTATTTTCATTACATCAAAATATTAAGTACTTTTTTAAAAATAAGAGCAGTCATCTTGTATAAAAATGTTAGTACTCATATGCATATACCCTTTACACTCAGTACCGTGTCTTCCCAGTGTTTCTTTCTAAGAAAAAGCAATATCCTCCTGAGCAAGGTCTCACAGACCCAGAAGGATAAGCAGAGTATGTATTCACTCATTAGTGGACTTAAGCAAAAACATTCTCATTTCATTGAAAGATGATGTGTGAATAAAGTAATTTTAAAACACACGCACACACACACACACACACACACACACACACACACACACACACACACACAAACAAACAAAAATAAAAATCCTGGTTTGACTGTAGAAGGATTGCTTAGCAGAAATTTGTGGTGGCCATAGTGTATCTGTGGGGATTAGCTGTGACCTGCTGTGCTTTCTTCATCTGTAGCTGAGCCTAACCTGGTTTGGCAAGCTTTAGATTTTATTTTTTATGTTTCATGTATTTAGGGAAAAGAGAAGTTTTATTGTTTTACTACTGTATTTTTTAGATATCCTGGATGTTTTGCATTTTATATCAAATATAATATGATTACAGATACTTGTAAGACCCAGAAGTGGACATCAAATCAATTACTTTGTGCTGAAATTAAATGTGGATGTGATTTTTTTTCTAGGTATTGAACCCATATTCTCTGTAAGAACAATGGGTGAGGTAGCCATAATTCCTGAACTATCTCTCTATACCTTCATGAATCATTTTTCCTTACATGACTGGCATGGTTTATTTAGAATGATGAGTTCTAGGTCAGCCTAGACTGTTTGTAATGCTTTATAATCTCTCAGCAGGAGATGCATTACTGATTTGCTGCTCATTTCAATTTTTCAGATTTTTAAAAAATAAGTAGATTTGTTTTGTTTTCTCCTATCCCCCACATCACCTGTTTCTATTCCTTCATTCTTCCCCCAACTTAATATAATTTAGTCTCTGATCCTATTTTCTAGTCTGCACCAACATATTATTTTACTAGTTTGCAGAGATCAATGAGTATTTAAATTTGAACACACATATCTAAAATTTTAACTTCATCTGACACTTGTGGGAGACAATATTTGACATTTGTCTTTCTGGGTCAGAGTTAACTCCCTCCCATCAAGTCTGAAATCTTCCTATTACCAAATGCATTCCAGCATTTATTGTCCTTTGCTCTTTTGTAACCTAGACATCTGGGTGGGTTATATAATATCTTAAAGCAGTATTAATTTGCATTTCTTTGAAATCTAAACATGTCAACCATTGAAAATATATTTCTAATCTATTTTTCTTTCTTATTTTTAAGATTTTCTGTTAAGTTCAATATCCCAAATTTTAGTTTGTTTTTCCACTAATTGTTAGTTTGTCTTGTTGGTTCTATTTTGGGGTATTTTGTTTTTATATATTCTATATACTAATCTACTCTTTAACATAGTTAATAAAGTTGCCCCATTCTCTAGGCTTTCCTTTCATTTCATAGATGCTGTCTTTTTCTGTACAGGAATTTCTTCATTCCATGAAGTCCTTTTTGTCAGTAATTGGCCCTTATAACTATGCGACCAGATTTCTTTTCTAAATGTTCTTTTTGTAGGTAGACAAATTTTTCTTCCCCTTTAAAATAAAAAGGGTATTAGATCTTTGCTGATGTCTTTGCTGCATTTAAAGTTCAGTTTTGTGCAAAGTAAAGATAAAAATAGTTTTATTATTTTTATATGTAGCTATATGACCAGTATCATTTACTGATGATGGCATTACTTCTCCAGCATTTAATTTTCATTTGAAAAAGATGACTCAAATGTGATGACTTGTTTTTGGAACCCCATTCAATTACCAATGTGTCTGTTTCATGCTAGCATGATTTTTTTTATTACTTTAATGTTGTAATATAACTTTAAATCAGGTATTTTCTTACTGCAGTGTGGATATGTGTTAAATATTTAATAAATTCTGGGATATCAGAGACACCACACATTCAAATCCTAGGCAGACAGCTCAAAAAATCCTTGATCCTTGAGTATAAGGATAATCAGCTTAGTCAATAACACACACCTTTAATCCCAGCACAGGGAAAGCTTGGAGTGGTGACCAACATGCTTTATCTCATAACTCCTGAGACAGAACTTCTGTTTCTGTGAATTCAAGAGTACACGCCTTTAATGTTAATCTGTATGGGGTAGGGAATATAAGGGAGCATAGAAATGGGAGCTACTGGCAGAAGCGACTGACAGAAGAGACCAGGAGTGAGGCTGAGAAAGTTGAAAGACAGTTTGGTGCTCTCTCTCTCTATGATATTTTAACCTTTCCCTAATATTTGGCTCAGAGTCTTCTTTTCTTATAACTCAAAATCATGCTATTACACTGCAGTCTATTTTATTGATCAAAATGGTATTGGCTACCTTGAGACATTTATGTATCATTCCAACTGTATTTTAATACTATTTTCTAATTATTATGAAAGCTTATAGTAGAATTTTGATGATTTACTGAATGTATAAATTTCAATTGTGGCACAATCACATCCAAGAGAATGGAAAATCTTTCGATCTTCCTGTATTGTCTTTAATTGCATGCTTTAATGTCTTACAGTTTTCAATTTACTGGTTAGTTTATTTAAAGATTTTTGAAGCCATTATGAATGTTACTGATTTTTTTGGATTCTTTATTGTTATGCTTATTTTGAGTATACAGGAAATAGCTACTGATATTTCTGTGTTACAATAACCACATGTAGGTTCTTTTCTGAATCATTCAATATTGAAATAGTTACATAAAACAAAGGGATATTTCTTTTAAAAACTGCAAAATTTTCTTTTAAATGAAGAAATTGCATTGGGTTTATGTAATTTAATATGTTTAAAGAAGATTATTAAGAGAAAGCACAACATTAATATAGTAATAAATGTATTTCATACTCATATCTGATGAAGGATTAAGAAAAGTAAAAATATACATACATATAATAAAATAATAACATCAAGGATAGTGGTACAAAATATTAACAAATTAGCACGTTCAAAAAATTAAAAATGTTCTTTTACAAATCTCAGGATAACATTTCTCATTTCATTTTAATGAGAACAAAATAATTTAATTTATTTTAATGAAATGTTAGAGAATAAATTAAGCAAAATCAAACTCATAATGAGTAAATTTATGAGGGAACACATAGAACATTGTGATAAATTGCTAAATACTTAGAAACTAATAATTGAAATTACTGAATAATAGATGTAAATCTGAATACAAAATTAAAGATATTATAAAAACTAAAACAGCCTTTATGAGTTTTCTCTTTCATAAAGTATAACACTAGCTTATTATCAGTCATCAATAGATGGTTGTTTCCTACAAATTGTGTGTGAACATATTTCAAGTATTGTCATTACAAACTCAGTATTGACTACTTTGCCTCATTGAATACTTCTCTTAAATATGTATCAGAGAAGGTCTAGAGACAGTTTAAATTTGTTAACATAACACTATATTGGAATCATTGCCAAGTGGGAATGAATGAGCCACAAACAAACAACAACAAAAAACCCCAAAATCTTGTCACTGTGTTCAATTAAACTAACATAGTTTAATTACAATGTGTTGTAGCATTAAACTGTTCTGCCTGCCAGAAGGAACACAAAGTATTTTAATGACACTATTGACTACGATGTAGATATAATAAGAATAAAGGTGAGCATAAAAGCTGCTGGAAAATAACAATTAAGATATAAAGCCATTTTAATATGGCCAAAATAATGCTGTAAATGGATTCAATAAAAAAAGAATGAGTTACATTGGTTGTCATACACTTATCAGTAAAATTTATTGACACTATAAATGTAAATGATAAACAATAGTATAATTTTAGAAACTACATATTAGACAAAAAACAAAAATATGTCATAAGCTATATTATTTATGATTATATCTAGTGAATCATTTTATTAGTGGGTTCTACATTGTCAAATAATGCTTCAGGTTTTAGGCATAGATGGCACTTGATAGAACAAATATCTTGAATGACTCAGAGATGTAACAACAGCAGAGAATGCAAACATTGTTTGTGCCCCCTTTTTTTGCTTTCTGTATCTGCTCTAGTGTGAATATATGTCAACTCTATAAATAGTTCTAAATTTTTTATACCCTGGTTTGTTCCAGATACAGCTTTGTTTTTAAACTTAGCCAGCATAGTAGTAATATGTATTAATACAAATACAAAATTCCTTTTTATAAACAATAATATCTTATTATTTTATATCAATCATGTTTTATTTATCTTTATGTGGTCTCTTAATTTTCTTTCTAAGTTATTTTTAGTATATTTACATTATCTTTATTTATAAACATCTCACCTAGAACATCTTTTAAAATCATCAATGTGTACTAATTCAAATACTAATTAATATATTAATTCATTAATTATTATAAACCCAAGCCATCCCATTCTTTATTTTCTACATATTTCTCCATTTGCTTTAAGAGATATTTTTGTTTTTTATAATCTGTGAACATTGTTTTACAGTCTTTTTCTTTTCATGTTTGTGAGCAACATTATGTCTACAAGAACTCAAGAGTTATGGACCTGTTTGAACCGACTTCCCAACTACTGATATCTTTAAATTTCTCATTTGAATTTCAAATAAATACATTATTATAGATAGAAATATTGCCCAAACTGTATTTTTGCTTCTTAAAGTTTGTATAATTTAAAATAAATTATTATTATTTATTTATTCTTCCTTTTGGAAAGAAAAACACATCATTTTTTATTCCCTGTTATTTATGCCAGAGATGAATTTATAAAACCCAGACCTTGCTGATTATTTTGTCTGTATATTTTATACCTCTCTATCAGCACCTCAAAAGTAAGTTTATTTTTTGACTTCTGGATCTGTTTTTATAACAGAGTTAACTGTGAAACCAAGATCAATTGATTGACTACACACAGGTCTTTTTCCATCTTCTAATAATGACTATATTGGCATTGTTGAAAAAAAAAAAAAAGAAAGTACTATGTTCAAGTTAGGTACTGAAAATTATCATTGAAGAAATGAAATACTTTTTAAACATCATTCAATTGCCAAAGTGAATATTATAAGTTATAAAGCCATCAACAAAATGATTTTCTTTAATAATAATTGAGAACAATTATATCACTAATAGCCAGGAGTTAAGTTCAAAAACAAAACATTAAATAAATATCAGGTAAAACCGAACTTAATTATCACATGAGTATACTCCAACAAAACTGAATAATGCAAATGAAATACAATTATTAATGATAAAAATCTCTCCAAATACATATATTAAATGTTTTTATACCTACATATAGGAAGATATAAATCATATCTTAATATCTATGTTCTCTACTGTTTCCAAATCTCATTTTAAATATATCATATATTTGAAAATAGTTTACAACCTCAAGTTATGCTATCATAAACTTGTCCTATAAGTATTTGCAACACTTGACATAGCAGTGTTTGGCAAATTCATTTATAAAGAAAAACAGCTGTAATGATTTTAAAGTTTTTTTGAAATAGAAGAAAAATAAGAATACTTACAGAGACTTATGAAAACAGTATTTGCACAGTGAATAATTTCTCTAGGCAAAGACATGGGACATGGTTCCTAAGAATATCTTAGATAATTTTTATGAAGAAAGCAATAATAATCTTATTTTCATTGGCTAATATTTAAAAAAATTATTTGCAGCTATTGAGTCCTTATTATTAGAGAAATGAGTACTAGTAGTATAACTGAAATCTGAAAGTGACTTTAAAAACAATTTTTCAGCAAAGCATATCACAACTTTCTTGTGCACAAACTCCAGACGAAATTTCAGCACTAGTGTTTGGCCTATTTTTACAATCTTCAAACGGTGCTCACAGCTTGATACATGTGGAGCTACACAGACTTGGGGGCAGGGGATAAATTAACTCTAATTTCCAATATAAGCAATGATACAGAGCAGTAGATTGTTGTGTTTGATCTTGGTTGGTAATGTGTTCGAGAAATAGAACATCTGCACTAACAGCCTCTAATAGCCTAGAAAAGCTAGTCCATCTCAAATCTTATACAATGCTCAAACTTTTACCTATGTCAATAAAATAAGAAACAATAAATAAAATACATAAAAAAGAAATTTTATGCATACATAAGAATTTATGAAATATTCTTATTTGTATTTGATACAGTCTTTAACAGAATATATAGAATCTGCCTGAAACAAGTTACAACTAAAATGGACTTTTAGAAATGCAGCCGAGTGTGACTGTGCATCTTTAGCACTCCAAAGGCATTAGCTCAACTATGTTCATAGCAGCGTTATTTGTGATAGCAAGAACCTAGAAACAACCTAGATGTCCCTCAACTGAAGAATGGATTAACAGGCTATGGTACATCTACACAATGGAGTACTACTCAGCAGTAAGGAAAAATTATATCCTAAAATTTGCAGGTAAATGGATGGATTTGGAGAATATCTTCCTGAGCAAGGTATCACAAACCCAGAAACATAAGCAGGGGATGTATTCATTCATTAGTAGACTCTAAACAAACAAACAAACAAGAATAAAGCAAAGCATGTCCATGCTGCAAACCACAACCACTGAGCAGCTTGGGATCAGAAACACCCTGGGCTGGCTCCTTGGATTCCACTACCCCTAGAGGAACACCTGACTCAGTCTTAATACTGGGGGGAGGACTGGATATGCCAAGAGTGAAAGCTGAACTAAGCAATATTGGGACTGTGGGACCTTGGGACTGACTGCCCAGGCAGGGGATGGGGAGTTGTGGAGAAGAGAGAATGACCTGATATGGTGGGAGGGGAAAGGGACCTTGAACAAGGATATACAAGGAAAGAAAGTGTGACCTCTTTGTTCATAATAATAAAAAAGGATGTAAAAAAAACGGAAATGCAGCAGAATAAATTTAGCATGAAAAAGTCTGTAGTGGGATTATGTTATGTTGCTACTGTTTCCTGTCATTGTAAATATTTGTCCTGCTTATGGGTTAAATAAATGCTGATTGGCTAAAGGCAGACAGGAAGTGTGGGCAGTGCTATCAGGCTAAGAAACTTAGGAACATCACAGAGCAAAGACAAATGTCAGGCAGAGCCACCAGAGACACAGACGCTTCTAGAGAAGCTAGGAGAAGACACAGAGGAAAGAAATTAAAATGCTGCTCTGAAAAAGGGTAACAATCCTCATGACTGAATAGGATGGATTAGTTTAAGGATAAAGAGT
The DNA here is from genome assembly GCA_004025045.1 of Sigmodon hispidus. NCBI lineage: Eukaryota > Metazoa > Chordata > Mammalia > Rodentia > Cricetidae > Sigmodon > Sigmodon hispidus. The sequence continues at coordinate 54,117 of PVIH01003508.1, forward strand.
TAGCAAGCTATATGACTGGGCTCTAGGCCAATTAGCATAAAAATAATATAAACATATGTGTGATTATTTGGGACTAAGCAGCAGTGGTGCTGAGAGTGGGACCAAACCTCTGGTCCAGGCCAAAAAGAGGGTTTAAAATTTTACTATTCACAATAGTTTTAAAATAAAAACCAAACAACCCAGAAATGATTTTACAAAGAAAAAAATTTTAAGGTACTCCATAAAAACAATATTAAGTCATTAAAGAAAGAAGCAGACAAGTTCAGCAGGAAATGGTAAGCATTTCCTATGCTAATTGTTTGGTTTATTAATGTGAAAAGAATCCTACAGTGTAAAGTAACTCATATATTCAATGTAATCTTCATCACTATTCCCACAGCATGCCTTGATAGGTGGTTCTTAGGTGTTGCAATTGAGAGGACTGTTTAATTCTTGCCCTCTCTTGGCAGCCTACATGGTAATTGGTGGGACCAGGTAACTAGATTTCAGGAAAGAGACTTTAAGACAGACTATCTTTAATTACCAAAATCCTGTGTTCTGAGTATGTGGTAATGTCAGCAATAGGAACCACTCTGAGTCTCTCAGATGTAACCAAGGGCTACAATTATCACATTATCACCCATAATGTTTTAGGAGTCACATAGATTAGTAATTAACCCTACTTAGTAGCTCCTGCATCATGGTTCAGGTAACATCTCAGAACAGGGAATCAAAGGATTCTCTGAGCCAGATTATCAGTAAGTCAGTTATGAAACCATCTCTCCTAGAAATGGCTGCATAAAGAAAAACTGAACAGTAACATTATCAATCGATATGTGATTATAAAAGGGAGAGAATTTCACAAAATCCTTCCACTAAACAATAAACTAGAGGTAATTATTTACTGCTAGTAGGAAAATTAATTTCTCACAGGAATGAGCCTCCTTACATGTTGACTGACTGCCTAATGCAAAGCCCTCAGCCTTGAAACCATGTTCAATGTATATCTCATGACTAAAAAGTTGTCTTTATATGTATTTGTGCATGCACATACGTATAAACATATATAAACAGTAACTAGGGTAAAAGAGGCTATCAGTTTTAGAGTGAGGGGTACATTGGAGGAGTTTGAGGGAGTGTGGCTGGTAGAAATTGGAGGGGAAAAGGAAGAAGGAAGGGGATTTCATTTTATCCCAATTAACAACATAATAAGAACAAAAACATCATTCAGTATTCTTCATGAAAATATTTCTAAAATCCTAAAATTGACATGGTAGAAAAATGACTGTGTTACCACAGTAACCTTGAGTATAAAGGATAGTGAGAGAAGGATTATTCCATCTGATTCCAAGTTTTGCTCCAGAGCCATGGTAACAATAACAGTCTACAAAACAGATGTCAAAATTAATGAAGTAGAATAGAGACTCAGATAAAAACCTGTACTGCAGCACTTTCCTGACTACAAATAGAGATCCTAAAAATTTATATCTCAGAAAAGATCACATCATCAATAGATGGATTTTTCTGGAAAATAAACTTCCATATGTAGAAGAATGAGAATAGATAACTACCTCATATTCTTTGAAAATCTCAACTCAACTCCAAATGGATCCAATCATTATGTAAAACCTAGCCCCTTAAAATTTTAGAGGAAAAACATTAAATAAAATATGTCTCAGTATAGGCATTGGTGAAGACTTTCAGAAAACATGTATAATCATCAGAAAACATTATTAGAAATTGAAAAATGGGAACTCAAAAAATTAAAAACAAACATACTGCACAGTTATGGATTTGTATTGTGCTAAGAAACAACTTTTTTGAACAGGAAAATGTTTCTGGCAACAATATGACAATATATTAAAATCTGGAATATATAAGTAACTAAAACTTACTAAAGAAAGTAAGAAAATAAATAATAAACAAATCATACAAACCCAGTCTTGATTCACTGAGAGCGCAGGCTGGCTTTTAACTCAGTATGTAGCCATACCTAGCTTTCAGCTCCTTTCCCTACTTTCTTAAATTCCAAAGAACAGCTTATATATTTAAGATATGTGCTACTACTGAAAGATAAAATATAAAAATAAGTAAATGAAAAAGTGTCTTAAATATCTTTAGCCATCAAGGAAAAGAAAGTATAAATATGGCTTTTGACCATATATTACCCAAATCAGATTGACTATATTGTAAGAAATAACAAATACAGGCTAAAAAAGGAAAAATAAAAGAATCCTCACACTTTTTGGTGGGAATAAAAATTTGTTTTCATACTGTTTAAATTAATAAAAATGCTTCTCAAGGAGCTAAAAATATACAGCTCCTGTGAATGTGCCCAATAATCTGAATAAGCCTACAGTTGAGATCATTACACAAAGTTTATTGTAGCACTTTTCACAAAAGTCTAGTTATAGAGTAAATCTAGGTGTCTATCTGCACATGATCAGTTAAAGGAAATTCAGCATATACATATACTGCGTAAATGTATTCAGCATATTTATATATATACATATATGAATCTTTTAGATAGATATAAAGAAAAATCAAACATGTTTGCATTAAAATAAATGGAGTTACAGATTAGCATATAAAATAAAATAAGAACTTAAAAATAAAAATATCAAATTGTCTCTCATATGTGAAATTACTGATATGTAGACAGCTTTCTATTATGTAAGTTGATTTTACTTTAATAAATAAAAACACTGAAATTTATTTTCTATGAACATAAAAAAAAATTTTCTCCAACCAATTTTCAGTAATCTTAAAAGTATCAGGTTAACTGACCAGAAATCACTACTTTTTTCAATGTTATTAATTATATTAAATTGGTTAAGTAAAATATGTATAATATCTCCAGTTAGTAATAAGTAATAATTTCTGTAGTATAGTTTTGACAACAATTTCTTACCTACAAGCCTCAATTTTTACCAATATTTCAAAATCAATTCTTATTAGAGAAAAGTGCCTATAAGGAGTAGAGTGTTACAATTTTTATTGAGTTTGCCTTACACTGTAATCAGGCCTGCAAGTAACAACTCAGGCTTCATTTCACATTTGAGGAGAGATTTTGATATATACTCGTGTCAAATATACAGTTGCAGTTTATATTTTTCATCTAGAAAATAGATTGCTACATCAAAAACTGTTTTCTTCCCTCAATAGTTTTAGTGTTTTTTCTTCTCTTTTAAATTAGAGTAGCACAGACTTATGGATGCCTGTACAAGTGCTTTACCCATACTCTGGTAAACTTAAAATTAATAGAATAATGAGATATTAGAAAATAGTATAAAATATATTTTTAACTTTGTAATACATTAATGTAAGTTATTTTCAAACCATTAAATGCTTTCTGCTTATCAACTGGTTAAAATTTTTATTCCTATGGTGCTATTCTCTTTATTTAGCTTCATATATTGATAACAAGCATACTTTGTCATTTATTGACATTTGAAACACAACACATTATTTTCTTATTTGCTTGCAAAAAGTATTATTTAATATGCTAACATGTATTATTTTCAATCCTAGTCTTACTGAGTTTCACTTGATATATAAACTGTAAAAATTAAAGTAAAAATAGTGATTATAAAATTGCATAATCCAAAATGATAAATATATGAACCATATAAATTTTTACAAAAATTCAAAAATTATCAGTCCATGGCACTTTACTGAAGTATATTATTCTATTATTCAACATAACTTTTCAAAGTAAATCAAATTATATCAACCTTACAAAATTAACATAATATTCTAATAATTTATTATAGACCAGTAAACATTTTTAAAAAATGCAAGCATGAGAGCCAGAATTTGGATCTCCAGAAACCAAGGTAAAATGGAGGAGGAGTTTGGGAGCTTGTCTATAATTCAGCCAAAGAGTGGAGTGCAGGGCAACTACAGAGCAAGATGTATAGCAAGATTAGTCACTATCTAAAAGCTCTAAATATTCTCAGAGCTTCAGTGGCATGGAAGAATGATTGACAATAAAATCTGGATATTACTCTTAGGCCTTCACTTGCACACTTGCATGCCCAAATGCACCAACATAAATGTTAATTGGTGCATGTAAAACTCATACATATGCACACATAAACACCTCATACACACAAAATATGGCAAGATAATACAAAAAACAAAAAATATGAATTTATTACAGAAAGACAGACAGACAGAGACAGACAGATAGACTGATAGAAAGATGATAGATACAGAAAAAAAAAGATGATGGTGGATAGATGATAGCATTGGTAGGATATACACAGTTTCTATTATTGAAGCAATCTAAAGTAAACTGGAAGTGAGAACTTTTAATTATACATATTAACTTTAAAGTGATAACAGGTGCCATGTTACTACTAGATTTTAATTTTTAATTGACTTCTTCAGAAAAGATAGTGATGTACATGTATATAGTCATTCAAACTATTTTAATTAATACAGTAAATATACAGGCATGCCTGTGTGTTGATTCTAAGTTAAGGAGAGTAAAAGGAAAACAAATGTGAGATTGAGCCAGAAGCAAAAATAAAATAATTTCAGTGTTAGATTAACCCTAACCCTAACCTTTTCTCTAACATTAATTTCTAGGTATTGCTAATTTTCCAAATGAAAAAGAAAACCTTCCTTCCACTAGTTATCTAGTTAGATTCAAAAATATATTTTATTCAGTGTAATTCTCAAAAGATATCTTGTTTCAAGCTTGTTGTTGGTTGAAACAACTTATACTGTTCATGCTAGTTTATTTTAACAATTAGACGAGATTAGTAGATCCCAATCACGTATTTCTTATTTTTCTATTTCTAAAAGTAATTTTATTTTTTCCCAACTCACTATTTTCTTTATACTTTCTTCACCTTTTAAATACATGATAAATAAATTAGAAAAAATTTTGGACTTTGTCTGAACATTTCTTTATAGAACCAACATTTCTCCAAGGAAGAAGACATGGTTCCACTTTCACCTCTATACTATGAAAACTTGAAAAAGGTAAGGTGTAAATGAAAAACAGTCTTTGAACTACCTATCTCACTATTCAAGTAAATTGATCATTTCGTTAAAATTTGTAAAGAAATTATGACTATAAAGCTGGATATTGTAAGCTTAATATGAGATGATATTTTTCATTCATTTTGTTCACCATATTTTAGAAAGCATGAAGTTAGATTTTTGCATCTGCTTCATTCATTTTCATTTGAATAAATATAATCTCAATACATTTTTAACTTGCTTATTCAAATTTACTTCCTTTTGGCTTCTGAGAAAAAGGAAGAAAAATGCCCATTTCCTGCATTATACACTAGATTAAAATACTTACAGGATATCCAATTTGTATGATGAAGTTATTCTAGAGTTTCCTGAATCAGAATAAAACATACCTTCTTTATAGTTATTCCACTAAGTATTGAAATCTAAAAGTGTAGATAGAAATTATATTTATATTTTTTTCTAGCAGATAAATTCTCAATAGTAAGCCTAGCTGAACTACAGTTCACTGTGCACTTTATGCTGACCTTAAATTTGCAGCCTTCTTGCTTCTACCTCATTTGTCAGGAATAGAGACACATATAAATATACAAACACAATGGGATCAAACGTATTCTTAATAAATCCATTGCATGTATTATCATTTGTAATTCTTTCCTAAATAATTGTTATGTCAATATTTTTCAGTACTAGTGTCTTATGAAGCCTAGATTTGAGTTAATATGTGTAGAAGAAGTATGTGCATAGTTTACATGTAAATATGACAACGTCAACATCTATGGACTTTGGTATCAACAAGATACCATGGAAATAATTACTGCAGGTACTGAGGTACAAAATAATCTGGAAAGAAGCTAAAGTGGTTTCCACAGAGTGAGCAAAATTGCCAGTCCGTTCTGTTTTTTGTTATTTTTATAGCTACAGCTTATAGACTGAAGGATTTTCAATGGCATTTTTTACAGATCCTAGCATAACATTTGACATAAAATAACAATATTATATATCAATCCTGTTGTAAGCAAAGTTAGGTATACAAGTCATCCTTAGAGAACACTAACCTATATCACAATGTGCTTTTTGTGACATTTTTTAATAGGTTTGGGTTTACACTCTCATGAACATTTACTAATTTGCACAGAAACAAAAAAAATTATGTCTTTATTAGTCAGGGAGTTTTAGAGTCACAGAGTTTATGTAATGAATCTTTAATCTGTCTGTTTGAGTAGGTTGTGTGTGTGTGTGTGTGTGTGTGTGTGTGTGTGTGTGTGTGTGTGTGTGTGTGTGATATGTACTGAAATGATTTACAGGCTTCAGTCCAAGTAATTCAACAATGACTATATGTGATTAGAAAGTCCATGAATCTAGAACTGCTCAGTCTCTTGAGTCTGTGTATTTCAACTGTTCTTTTGTATGTGCTTGAATTATGAAGAAGTGGTTTTATATTTTTTTTTAATTTTTTTATAGAACAAAGTCTTTCAATGCTAGTAAAAGAATGGATGTGCTGGCAAGGCAAGGGCAAGCAGAGAAAGCATAAATGGACCCTTCTTTCTTCCAAGTACTCCACTAGACTTTAAACAAAAAATGTAGCCCAAATTAAAGGTGTGTCTTCTCACCTGAGATATAGATTAAATGTTTTTGTCATCTTACCTCAATAGACTCATCAAAAGTCTGTGTATTGATTTGAATCATAGTCTTGATTTCTTTCTCTCTGAGGATCCAGATTTCAAGTGTGCTCTCCATTTCTGGATTGTAGTACATTCCAGATTGAGTCTAGTTGACAATCAAGAATAGGCATCATATGCCATATTTCATGTTAACAAGTAATTTTAAAAAATGATGATTTTAAGCATGACATTCTAAGAAACAGGTACCAAGGAGTCAGAGTATAAGCAATATAAATAGTTTTTTCTTTAAAATGTTATGATGTAAGTATGAGTATTTTATTACATTCACATATTGTTTTTGGAATGTGAAAAAAGATTTTAAGACAACTCATTTCCTTAAAGTTATCCATGAATCAGGCAGAATGTTTATTTTTGTTTTGTTTATTATTTTTTTTAGATCATTGTGTCTTTTTCTTGTATTTTTATCCCCATTAGTAAATAACAAATGTATCCATCCAGTTGTTGAAAATCAAAATGTAATAACAAAGATGTGTTTAGCAGATATTGCTACTGCTTCTTTGATTTTCCTCTCCATCTACATGTAACTTCTTGGAAAATGTGCAGAGATTTATTGACAAAAAAATCATCCTGAATTGTCTTTCTTCCTGTTCTACAGCCTAGCTGATATTAGAAATAATTTTAACAAGAAATTTACTATTCCTGTTTTATTTATTCTATCTTTCTAATGATTCTCATATTAGAAATCATGAAATGCCATGCTACATATTAATAAATCTCTTTTAATCATTCATTTGTAAAACAAAAGTTTGTAATAGACTTTTAACCAAGGCTGTCTTCTCAGACCTTTATGTTCTCTTGTGTTAAGTTCCGAATTCCATCCCTATTCAAAATAGGCAATACTCTATACAAATTGTGCTTTTCCTTTGAGAATATACCATGCCTAGCATTGATAGGAGCTGAAACTTTTGCAATTATGTAAAGTTTTAATTTTTGGCCTCATCCTTTTACAATAAATTCCCATTATTATTCTGTGTACTTCACACTCCAATACAATTATCCACTCTTAGATATTATTTTCTAACTAATTGCATATAAAACAAATAGTAATGTAAAATTGCCTAATACATTGATGTTATCTATAGGTTTTAAAAATATGGAAATTGTATTTAAATTTTGAAAATTACATATTACCATAGTATATAACCTTACATAGGTCATTACAGCTTGCATATATATATATATTTATGTATATATACATTAGTGTCTCCTAGTCCATATACACAACTCTGCTATGACCATCAGCATTTTCAGAATACATGTTTCATTTTTTCATCTATTAGTCTAACAAGGTAACAGTTGCTTTTATTCAGCTACTCAGCTTTTGATGTTTCTAATATTATTTTTTTCTTCCTCCCCACGATATAAATATGCTATTTATACTACTTTTGCATTAAGTTTCCACATATATTACCAAATGGTTACGTTACTCACTTCTTCTTAGTAAGTGATGAAGCTATGCATATCCTCATTGGAGAATATTTATTGTAATATTTACTTCATTTTCCCCTTTTCCATATTATTAATTTTGATACTTAACTTACCTATTACAAAAACAAGCTTATAGGCATGATATTGTGGGTATGAATTTTCTTTCCTCTAATATTTTCCATCCTTCCTTCTATTCTTCCTTCTTTTTTGTCTTCTTTTCTTCCTTTTTTCTCTTATCTGTCTTTATTTCCTTGTTTTATTTTTCTTCTTTTCTTTCTCATTATTATAGATTCTCCACTTACTAACTGTAGCTTGCTTCTGTTTTCACACATATTTTCTGTCATTTGATATTAGTAGGTAAATCTTTTATATGCTATTTAAAAAACATTAAGTAAAAATTACCTACCTAGCTTTCTTGAGAAACCCTTGTGTTAGATATATGATAGAGATAGTGATGAGTCCTCTAAGACTGTGGCATAGACATTGAATCCAAATCAAAAAAAAAAAAAAAAAAAGAACTGTTTACAGTTCCATAATTATTCAAAGTTTATTTTCCTATGGATATCACAAAAAATTTGATTAATAAAAAGGAACAAGGAATATGTTTGCTGATGACTTCAGATAATAGATTTCAGATCAGGAAAGACCTAGTGGCTGTAGCAACTTGTGTCATAGCAATAGAAGAATGAAATGTTGGATTCAGACTAGAGATTGCTAGATCTGAAAGACAGATGGCTAACAACCCTCAAAGCCTGATACTTACAGTTCATGTTTGCCAACTAGTGTTGTGGAATATTTGTAAACTGTGTGAAGATATATTAATGTTATTGGTGCACTAAAACCTGAATGGCCAATAGTTAGGCAAAAGAGATAGGTACAACCTCCAGGAAATAGAGAGAAATTTGGAAAAAAGTCAATGAAGTATAGAGGAAGTCAGGTAAAATAAAGATTGATAGAAACAGGTTAATTTAAGTTATACAAACTAGTTTGGAACAATTCTAAACTATAGGCTGAGATTTCATAGTTAATAAGAAATATCTTTGTCATCATTTGGGATCTGGCTGATGAAGAAGAAAAGAACTTGTTTCAAACTAAAGCTCATGTACTTCAGTATTTCACAAACTCCAGGAGTGGTGCAACTATTATATTGCCCTCTGAATGCAGTAATGGTTTCATCATTAAAAAAGCTTGAAAATCAGGGAGCTTCGATTTCTGTTTCCATTACATGTAAAATAAAGTATAGCCTCAATAATATGCAATGTTACTTATAAAAATCAAACGAAGTAATGTTTTAACAGGTAAAGTTTCTCCTTATCTTTTTAAATATGTGTGTCCACATTTTAAACATTAAAAAGCTCTGCTATAACAAGTAAAGTAAAATCTTTAAAGATAATCACCAGTTTGTGTAGAGATCTCAAGATATTTTCTTTAAATGACATTTGTATCTGAACAGTACATATGGAACATTTAAATTGACTATATCTTGGTCTCAATGTTTTGCTACTTTGATTTACAGCAGGTGAAATTGGATGGTATATCTATGCATGAGACCACAGTGAACAAATTTCAACATTTGTAAGTCATAAATTTTTTCTGTAAATTATATTACATAAAATATTTTGTATTTTATGTATTTTTGTAAATGAGGAGATCATAAGAATGAGTATGAAACTGAGAGGACTGATAACTGAGTTTGATGGGGTACATGATATAAAATCACCAAATAATAAATAAAAATATTATGGAAAAAATATGTATGTAACCTAATATGCTTATTTTCCTATGCTCTTATTAAAATCACATCTCTTGGGCTATGGAGATGGTTCAGTGGTCAACAGCATTTATTCCTCTTTGAGGTGACACAAACTTCAGTCCCATAACCAACATAGTGGTTCACAACCTTTTAGAGCTCCTATTTTTTTTAAAAAAATTTGTCCTCTGATGTAATACATCCCAAGAGGAGTCTCCCCTCCTTGTGCTCCGATACACTGTTCTTTTCCATTTCCTTTATGATATAAGCATGCATGCCAGTGACACAAACTGAACATGGCATAAAAATATACAATTTGACTAAGTGAACACAAACCTTCTTATCAAGGCTGGATAAGGAAAGCCAGTGTCCCTAAAATGGTTGTAACAGCAAGAAAAAGACTGACAGACTTCTCTAACTCCTTTGTTAGAAATCTGACAAACACTCAAGCTAAATACCTATAGCATGTATGAAGTTGACCTAGTCTATACTTACTCAGACTCTGTGATTTCCTCTGAACACTGTTTAGTTGATTCTGTGGACTATATTCTTCTGGTGTCCCCAACAACTCAAATCTTTCCTCCCTCTCTTCTAGTCTTTTTTTTTTTCTTCTTTATTTTGTATTTATCAAAAAAAAAAACAGTAAAAAGAATTTAAAATGCGGAAGAGTTAACAATAACTATACAGAGGATAAGAATCATAAGCATGGCTTATCAAGGGTGGAAATGCAAATAAGATTGCTACACAAATATTTTTTTTGTGTGTTCAGTTTTCCCTCTGAATTTTTTTTCTTAAGGTACCAGAACACTCTTCTGGACTCTACTAGCATCAGACATATGCATAGCTTGCAGGGATATAAAAAGACAAAATACCCATGAACATAAAAGTTAAAATAAGAAAATATTTTAAAATATTAAATGTGATATGTTCTATTGTAGTCTAAGGACTACTAGCCTCAGTTCCTTTCAACTTTCTCTATAGGAATATTATAACTTGCAGGTGGACAAAACAAAATCTAATTAAAATACTCTGCTATGCTTGTGTCTCAAATTTTATCCCTCAACTTTATTTGAAATTCAAAGATGACGATGAGTATGAAGAATATAGAGACTACACAGGCCTGCACAGACAATATCTTTAAAAAAAATCACTGTTTTGACTAGTATCTTTTATATCAACTGTAATATTTTCCTACCACTTTATTTTTACAATGCTTTCCCAAAGAAACACTAAAGGATCAAGACCACAAATGTTGGTATTTAAGTCCTACTAATTTTGAAAATATGTTCATTTCTCACTGGGTTAAAATAAAAAAAAACAGTATTCTTACATATTAGCACTTTGGTATAAAAGTCATATTGTTATCTTCTTTCTGCAGGACTCTTCATGAAAGTATTATGTTAAACTAAGCATGATAAAATCCATCAAGATTAAGACTACTAAATTATCTTTTAAATATACAAGGAAAATAACATTCTATGTATAATAACAAAATGAATACACAAGTAACATTACATAGAATGTGCAAGTTATATTTAGAAATATATAAGTATATACATATGTTACAAACCTGATCAACAATAAAGGTCAGAATTTAAAAGAATTTTAGAAAAGTATATGTAAGAATTGGGAGAAAGGAAAGTGAATAAAAAAATTATACCAAGTAATGACATTAAAATTATATTACCTATTTATGTGATCATATTTTATATTGATATCACAAAAATTAAAATGTAACTGTAGTCATGATCATTCTAAGTTAAATTTGGTCAATATTTTCACACACACATTCTTATGTCCTTAAAGCAAGGCATATTTTCTTGTGCTTCTAAAAATAAAAATTATACTGACCTATCTCATCTTCTTACTAAGTAATTCAAATGACTCTTTTATGTGATTATAAGCACATAAAAGAGTAAAACACTCTAATGTTTATAATCTAAATTTTATTACTATTTTAGTATTACTTTTAACATAAATTTAATTCATTTTATTAAATTTATTATTTTAACTACTCTGATAAAATAATATTGGATGTTTTAGAGTATTGAAAATTAATTTATAATATGAATATTTTAGTAGGTTATTTTTAATTTGCACTGGAGTTATTTTACCAGAGTAACTTATAATGCAATTTCAATTTATGTAGCTGCTGATATCTACCTCCTATTACTTGATGGGAAAAAATTAGAGATGTAGAGAAAAACAGCAACACAAAAAAGAATGAATTGTTATATCATATGTAAGCCATATTTGTCATTGATCATAATAAGGTTCATTCGGTTAAGCCAGCAATCACATACTGAGTGATTTTTCTAAGCTCACTAGTTCCATAGCCATTTAGCTGACAAGTTTTGAAATTTTTGTGTTCTCTGCTTATTGATTTCCAATGGAATTGCCATCTAAATTGATGAATGTGTACCTACACTAAGGAAAGATGTTCTTCATTTTCTACCCCTTTCAAGGTGACTCTAATAATAGAATTTTGGCACAAAAACATAAATCAAGTTAGAAGTGGGAAAATATGCCTTTAAAATTAAATAACACAAAATTAATGCAATCAAATGTGATAACAAAGTATATTTGTGGGAGATACAATGAAGGTAATAAAAGACCTGAATGGCATTATCATTTATTCTTGAAATAGTCTACTCAATTATTTCATAAACTCAATAGTTAAAGATATATGTATAAATTTCAACATATATTTGGGTTGAATAGAGAACTTTGCTCTCATATTTGGGAGCCTGTGTTCAATTTCGAGTGCTACTCCTATGTCTCACATACATATAACACACTTTAAGGTTGTAAGGAAATTTTGATTCTCATATAATAGTGATACATATATTTTCTATGAAATTATAATTGTAAATATGGCAGTTTTATTTGAAAAGTACCAAATGTTATTTAAGAATAATTTTAGAAACTAGTATGTGAAAGTTAGGGTTTTTTTAATATTACAATTTTTTAGTTTCAAACTTGCTTTACTAATCTTAACATTTAGAAATATACTTTATTGCTATTTTCTGTCAGATTAGTGGCTACACATAAATATGTTGATATTTTAATTACTGTTTTTGACTTCACAATCTCATTGGCCACTCAGGCCACAACATGGAGGGACTTCTCCTGAGCTAGCTCTGCCACTGGTGCTATTGTAATTTTAAACTAAATCTCTATCATTCTATTTACCAGCAAAGACTCAGAAGTCAGATGTGCGGATGACAACCTGCTACATTACAGAAACTGAGAAGGAACCAGCTGACCCACCATTTTGGCCAGAGACTCAGAAAAAGAGGTGTTTGTCTACTTCCACCAAACCAAAATGAAGCCTGGAAGTCCAAGTCCTATCTTCTTTCTTCCTGTGCATCTTTCTATTTACATTCCTGGCTCCTCTGGCTTCTTTGTGGCTAGGACAAGTCAACTAGTTTCTGATATTCTGGACAACAATTCCTTTTAGGTGCATCTTTCAGAGAGTATGAGTATTAAAGATAATTACTTTCATATATAACTATCTTAATAGGATTATCTGCACCTTTAAATAGTTATTATAGTTGTACTTGGTAAAGATACAGTAATATAACAGTGTACATGTATTGTGTATCCTTAGAGATGCACTACTGGTAGTATTCATATGTTAATCAATGGGAATGTGATTCAATTTTCTACATTTAAAGTTAAGTCCAGTGATAATAGTATCTGTACAAATACAAAGTTCCTGTTACTCCCAAAAATTTTAACTCATTTTTTGAAGATACAATTATACAATATAATATATGATTGAAAGTATAATAGTTTATTTTCTTGTGAGTATATATACAAAAACACTTTATACATATTTTATTGAAATGTTTCAAAACATATCTGACATATTTTAAGAATAATTTTTCTTAAGATTTCTAAAGGTTCCAAGACATAAACATTTATGCATAGTAAAATGTAAGAATTTCTTTCATCTACAATTATGTTCTGCTTGCAAGATACACTAAGGCAATGGTGGCACAAAGCTCCGTGAATACCCAATCAAATCATATTTGACTTAAAGATCACTTCATGACATGGACCCCATTTCTGTTTATTGGACACAGGTTGTTGAGTAAAAACCTGAGATCAGATAGCTCAGCAATGAAAGGTAAAACTCAATGATCCTGTTTTAAAATGAAATAAAACAAAATAACAATGAAATGACATTTTACTAGACTCATCCATTAGTGCCTTTCTCAAAGCATCATCAGAAAATCTTCCTTCTCTAGTAGAGGGGTACAAACACAGACCCACACAGTCAGCCAATATATATAGTGAGAGTTCTTAGAGCACTCAATCCTAAGTGGGATGTTTCTGTCATATCCTACCCCAAGAGCTCAGGAAACTCTGCAGAAGAGGATACAGAAAGAGTACAAAAGCCAAAAGGGATTGATGATGAGAAAACAAGACCTTCTAAATCAACATAATCAAAGCTGAAGTAAATTCAAAGACAGTAAGTAATGCTGCAAAAACATGGCCTGTGCATATATGTTATAGCTTCAAGAGTAGTAATATTTATGGGATTCTTCAGTGAGTATGCAAGTTGGTCTCAGTTTCTGGTGTCTTGGTCATTTACTACTATTTGTTTTGTCCAATTCTGTGTATTAATTTTTATTTTTGCTGTGATAAAGTATTGTTTTATATTTTTTATTTTTATCAGAGAAGAATAGCTTCCAAATACAATTGAATACTAATGTGAACATATACTGCATTTTAGTTAGCATGAAAGATACACAACAATACAAACAGGGCAGTTTATAAACCTCTGCAGAAACTATCATGATTTCACCTACAATTTATAGTCATTATTATCGAGAGAAATGTGACCTTTATTTAATCTTTTCTGTTTGCTTCTTTTGCTATTTACTCAAATTTTGAGTTATTCATTTTATTTAGGTATCTGTTTTACTGTGTCTATTACATCAGCTTATATGAACAAAACTCATATTTAACGTAACATTTGTCAACATAAGTGATGGAGAACTCATAAACCTCAAATACATAGCAACTATGGCATCACTAGAAAAGGAGAGCTCAAAAGTCATAATGAATGCCACTGTAACAAGTTCCAATTTAGCAAATAGCCACTCATTTTCTTTGTACTCTTGAATGTTTTAGAATACACATGAAAAAAATATCACATCATTTAGTAAAATTTTATTGTTCTTAAAATAAAATTGATATAATAAAAGAAATGGGAATAACAGGAATTTAGTTTTTAATTAGCATTAAGTATGTTAATTATGTTAAAATTTAAATAATTGTTAGTTAAATCAATATTTAGATTCTATGAGAAAAAGATTTCATGAATAAAATCAATTAAACTAATGATAAGCAAAGGTAGTTTTCAGAGCAAAAGATTAGGTCCAATGACAATACTCTCATTTGGGAAAATTCACATATTCACTTTCCAATTACTTGGCATACATATAGACATGCCTTAGGCCATGATCTCAGCAGCAGTCATACCTCTCAGAGCAGGTACAAAAAAGACAGGCTGATCATCCTTTTCCATATCTCTTGTACAGATTGAAGCAGCTACTGCCATGACAGTCTGTCTATCTTGTCATTTCTTCAAGTATTCATTATTACAACTGCAAACAGTCTATTCTTGTATATGCATTTAATCTACATCTTAATAATACATGTCCAAAATGATTATATTAGTTTGCATTCTGATAGAAAATCTTTTACATATGTGGGTGTCCTTGAATTGGGGCATAAATGTTGATGATTGAAACTTCATCTTGATGGATTTATCCTGAGATGAATATGTAACATCCTTCTCCATCTCCTTTGATTGATTTTTGTGTGAAGCCTATTTTGTTAGATATTTGGATAGATACACCAGCTTGCTTCTTAAGTCTATTTAATTGGAAAGTCTTTTCCCAACCCATTACTCTGAGGTGTCAGGGATTTTTTTTTCTTTTTCTTTTTCTTTTTTTTTTTTTTAAGTTGAAATACAGTTCTTGTATGCGGCAGAAAGACAGATCCTGTTTTCATGTCCGTTTTATCAGTATGTGTCTTTTTTATAGGTGGATTGTGTCTGTTAATATTAAAGAATATTAAATGACCAGTGATTTTTATTTGCTGTCATTTTTGGTGTGTGTTTCTGTTTTTGGGATTTCCTGCTGTAAGATAATCTACTGGTTGTGTTCTAACATCTAACTTCATTAGATGAGGGTTTTCCTTCTAGTGATTTCTGTAGGGCCTGATTTGTTAATAGGTATTTAAATCCTGCTTTGTCATGGAATATCTTGTTTAAAATTTGTATAGTGACTGAGAGTTTTTCTGAGTATAGTAGTGTGGGATGGCATTTGTGGTCTTTTAGTGTCTGTATAAAGTCTGCCCGGGACCTTCTGGCTAACACAGTCTCCCCTAAGAACTTGGATGTTATTCTGATAAAAATGCCTTTATAACTTAGTTGATCTTTTACTTTGCAGCTCTTAATATATTTTCTATTCTCTGCTTTTAGTAGGTTATTGTGTAGCAAGCAAAGTTTTGTGGGATCTAATCTTTACGATGTTCAGAGAGCTTTCTTTCTCTGCATATGCATTTTCTTCTTTTTTTTCAAAGCTTTATTTATTTATATTTATATTTACATTTATTTGCCTTGGTATTTGCCTTGAACTGAGAACTGGAACTACAGACAGTTATGAGCTGCCATGTGGGTGCTGGGAATTGAACCCCGGTCTTCTGGAAGAACAGACAGTGTTCTTAACCATTGAGCCATCTCTCCAGCCCCACATTTTCTTCTTTAGGTTGGGAAAATTTCCTCTATAATTTTGTTGATTATATTTTCTGTATCATTGAGCTTCTATTCTTCTACTTCATTTCCATTATTTTTTTTGGTCTTTTAATGGTGTGCCAGTTTTCCTGGATATTTTGTAATATGACATTTTTCGCTTTATTGTTCTCTTTGAGGAATCTATTTTCTATATCATGTATTCCATAGCAGAGATTCTCTCTTCCATCTCTTCCATTCTGTTGGTTATACTTCCACCTTTTTTTCTTCCTCTGATTTTCTATTTCCATTATTCATTTGGTTTGTCCTCCTTACTATTTCTACTTAAATTTTCAAGTCTTGAACAGTTTAATTGATTTTTCTTTATTTTCTTTGTATTCTTTGAGGTATTTGTTTTATTTCTTCCAATTTTTTGTTTGTCTTTTCCTCAATTTCTTTAAGAGAAACTTTCATTTCCTCTATAAAATCCTCTATCATTTTTATAAAGTTACTTTTAAGATACTTTTTTTCTGTTTTTTTATATTGTAATATTCAGGTCTTATTGCAGAACCACTAGATTATGGTGTGCCATATTTCTTTTTGTGCTGTAGGTATTCTTGAAGTGATGTCTACCCATCTCTTCCTTTAATTGGTGTAAGCAGTGTCTTGTCTCATGATGCTATTCTTGGTCCAGTCTTCTCTGTCTAAGTCTGTGTCAGAAAGCCATATTTGGTCCAGTATGTAATCTTTGTCCAACGAGCTGGTAGGGTTTGTGACTCAGGAATGTTTTTTGGTCTAATCTGAACTCTTGGTCCTGTTGTAGTACTTGGTCCAATGGAGGCTGGACGTTTTGGTGTCTCATAGAGCTGTTGGGTCACAGAGTAATGAGTGAGTTTGGGGAGAAAGGGGGACTTGTATATTGCAGGGTCCAGTTGGGGAGTTGTTGAGGAGACCTGCCAGTAGAAATTTTCTCTGCTGGCTTGCAACTGGGGCAGCAATGTGTGGAGGTTGAGGAGCATGTGCTGTGCCCCTGTTCCTAGGTCCTTGTCACATTATTTTTAATAAAGCAATTTTTTTCTGAAGTTTATTTCGTGGGATGACCACATGCAATATGATAAAATGTTCATAAAATATACTTTCAGCAAAATTAACTTATATAAAATTTTCAGATAATTTTATGGAAATTAATAATAATTATAATAATAATTATTCATAGTCATATCATGTAACTTTTAAATGTTGCATGTAATGTTGCTTGTTTGAATGTGTTCAGAATGGCTGAGCATTTGGATATAACCAATTGGTGAGCTATTTTCTGAAGAAGATTTCTCCAGCTCTCAGCATTCTTTAATTGTTATAGTCCTTTGGGTAGTATTGAGCCCTCCTAGGGTTACCTAGAAAAAATATTCCTAGAAACAGCAAAGAGGCTTATCTTGGAAGGTGTGGATGGATGAGAAGAAAAAAGAAAAAAGTGCAATTGAATTAAAATCACAACACTAAAAGTAGTTTTTTCAAGTTACATCTTACATGCAGCATAAAAACATGGGCATATATATTCATATCTCCACTTTTATATGTACATACATATAATACACACATTTATTCATATGCTTATATTTTTGTTAGAGAACACTATTTTAAATTCTATTTTTCCTTATAGGAAAAACATTAAGTAGAATGAAATTTTAATGAAAATTTCATTTGCTTGTCAAAAATTAACTATATTAACTATATTAATTTTCTAACACATAAACATATATTTCTATTAGTAATAGAATCAAAAAAGTCTTGGTTATGGATTCAATTTTAAAAGAGCATAAAATATTTGTTCTATCTTTGGCCTATATATTTGTAAGACATAGGTCAAGAATAGATAAAGATAGAAATTATCAGCAATAAAATTTTTGAAAAAAAAAACAGTACTTCTTTAAATAAGTATAAAGGCAAATTGTTACTACAGCAAAATAAAAGGGATGCTGGAATGTATTTGGGAGCAAAAACAGTTGTTTCATCTTCCATGTTCAGCACTTTAAAGAAAGGGTGGAATAATCAAAAAAGGGCTAAATTACGAGTCAGCAGAACATATATGTTTCTGAACTTTGTGGATAAAAATATCTACGTGCAAAAAATTTCAAAAACTATAGTGCCTTTTAATTTTATGGTTTGTATTAGTATCAAACTGTATAAATGAAAAAATAGCAATAACAGAATAATTTTATGTTCAATGAAAATAAAGTGGATGTAAATTTGTAAAAATTGTTGCATGAAAATCAAAGACACAGGGTGTGAAACAGAATATAACAGGTCAACTTTATCAGTCAGAATTAGCAGAACTCACTATTAGCATTATTATTATGGCAAACTTCAGTAATGTGGAAGATACTTCAACTTATAAATGAAATGCTGAGGAAGATGAAAACCAATAAAATATATTGTGTAAAAACATAATTGAAGATGCTCAAATTAAATCTTAAGTAGGCCATGTACAATAATTAAACAGAAGCATTAGCTTACCTTGAGTCGAAGATGTAAAATTACAAACAAGTTGGCACTGATTTTTTTAATCTTTACAATTACCTTTATTATTTTATTTATTTAAAAAAATTTTCTATGTATCCCTTTGCTTAGCCTTCCTTACCTCCTCTCAATTCTCTCCAATCCTCCCTCAGACTCCTCCCATCCCAACACCCCTTCTCTTCCCCAAGTTGGGCAAGGAGTCAAAGTTGGGTCAGTTCAGTTTGGTCTACGCACCTGAGGTAGGTCCGATTCACTCATCCCAACACTAGGTCTAGGCTAGGCATTCCTCTATAAAGAATGGGCTCCAGTAGGGAAAAATGGGGGTAGAGGGAACAGGGAAAAACATACAATGGGCTCCAAGGTGCCAGTTCATGCACAGGAACATAGTCTGATCCTACTCCTCCAGGCTCCACATACTGCTAGTAGCATTCGACAATCTTCTACCTTTGGAGAGTTCAGTTTTCTTTCCTGATGATTCCTAGTGGCTGATTTTGATTCAGTGAGCTCCCCAGAGCTCTCACCAGCCATCTCTGTGGAACTTTTCCTCTCTCTCTCCTCAGCTGGATGTAGAGCTCCACCAGTACTTAGTTATGGATCTGTGCTTCTGCCTCTATTTGATGCTGAATGAAGACTCTATAATGACACTTGGGGTGATCATTCATTTGACCATAAGAGAAATCCTGTTTAAGTACTCTCTCCACTATTGGTTGGAGCAGTAGCCAGAGACACACCATGACTTTCCAAAGGTCTCCCCAACTCCCAGTTTCTCCAGATCTCTTCTATCAAGATATCCATCTCTTTTTTCTCCCTCTTTGTTGCTTCTCTCACCCAATCATCTACTTCTCACATGATTTGTTCTCAAGTCTCCTTAGTCATCCTGGAGGTCACTCTTAAGTTCTTTTTGATCCCAAGCAGTTCAGAGCTTTGAAGCTTAGATATTCTTTGGTTTTTTTTTTTGTTGTTGTTGTTTAAAATCCACTTATCAATGAGTACATCCCATAACTATCTTTCTGGGCTTGTGTTACCTCACTCAGGAGGATATTCTCCAAATCCATCCATTTGCCTGCACATTTTAGGATACCATATTTTTCCTCCTGTGTAGTACTCCATTGTGAAGATGTACCAGTTTGTTGATCTATTCTTCAGTTGAGGGGCATCTACGTTGTTTCCAGCTTCTTGCTATTATGAATGATGCTGCTATGAACATAGCTGACCTAATGCCTCTGGGGTAAGAATGTGCATCCTTTGAGAATATTCCCAATAGTAGTATTGCTGGATCACTGGGGAAATTGATTCCCAGTTTTCTGAGGAACCACCTTACTGCTTTCCAAAGTGGCTGTATGAGTTTTCACTCCCACCAACAATAGAGGAGTGTTCCATTTGGTCCACACCCTTTCCAGCATAGGCTGTCACTGTGTTTTTGATATTAACTATTCTGAGAGGTATAGGTGGTATCTCAAAGTTGTTTTGGTTTTCATTTTTCTGATGGCTAAAGATGTTGACCAATTCTTTAAGTGCCTTTCAGCCATTTGTAATTCTTCTGTTGAAAATTTCTTATTTAGCTCTGAACCCCATTTTTAATTGAGTTATTTGGGTTTCTCAACTCTAGTTTCTTGAGTTCTCTATATATTCTAGAGTTCAGTCCTCTGTCAGTTGTAGGGTTGGTAAAAATCTTTCCCCATTCAATAGCTTGTTGTTTTGTTTTATTGACACTGCCTTTGTCTTACAAAAGCTTCTCAGTTTCAGAAGGTCCCATTTATTAATTGTTCTTAGTGTATGTATTCCTGATAATATATTTAGGATATGGTCACCTGTGCTTATTTCTCAATTTTTTCTATCAAGTTCAGTGTAGCTGGGTTTATGTTGAGGTCTTTGATTCACATGGCTTTGAGTTTTGTTCATGGTGATAGATACGGATCTATTTGCATTCTTCTACATACTACCATCCAGTTATGCTAGCACCATTTGTTGAAGATATTATCTTTTTTCTACTGTATATTTTTAGTCTCTTTGTCAAAAAATCAGGTGTTCATGAGTGTGTAGATTATGATTGAGGTCTCTGATTTGTTTCCATTGATCCACAAATCTGTTTTTATGCCAGTACCATAGCTCTATAGCATAGCTTGAAGTCAGCAATGATGATTCCTCCTAAAGTTCTTTTATTGGGCCAAATTGTTTTGACAATTCTGGTTTTCCTGTCATCCCATATGAAATTGAAAATTATTCTTCCATGGTC
The DNA here is from genome assembly GCA_004025045.1 of Sigmodon hispidus. NCBI lineage: Eukaryota > Metazoa > Chordata > Mammalia > Rodentia > Cricetidae > Sigmodon > Sigmodon hispidus. The sequence continues at coordinate 75,449 of PVIH01003508.1, forward strand.
TGTGAAAAATTGTGAAGGGATTTTGATGGGAATTACATTGAATCTGTGGATTGCTTTTGGTAAGATTGCCATTTTTACTATGTTGGTCCTACCTATCCAGGAGCATGGGAAGTCTTTCCATTTTCTGATATTCTTTTCAGTTTCCTTCTTCAGTGACTTAAAGTTTTTGTCAAACATGTCTCCTACTTCTTTGGTTAGAGTTACCCTAGAATATGTAATGCTATTTGCAGCTATTATAAAGGATGACATTTCTTTTATCAGTTTTTATAATAGTGGCATTGAATTTTAAAAAAAGATATTAATAGAATGAGTGAGAACATAGAAGTCAACCTGAATGTCTATGTTCCATTTTTTAAGAGATTACTAAGATCTAAAAAACTAGTCTTTTATTGTTGACAAACATAATTCTACAAAAATGTCTCATAACTAAAAAATAAATATAGATGACAATATTTTAAGTCTAATTTTATATGGGAAAAATTCAGTGGAAATGTGCTAAGATATTGAAGTGGTAAATATTTGTTTTCAAATAGGCAAGTTTAATGACTTCAAACACAATGTCTTTTCCTTACTATAAGAAACAATCATCATATCCTAAAATTCACAAGCAAATGGATAGATTGGGAGAATATACTCCTGAGCAAGTTTTCACAAGCCCAGAAATATAAGCAGAGGACATACACACTCACTAGTGGACTTTAAACAGAAAGCAAAGCATTCCTAAGCTGCTAACCACATCAACAGAACCACAAGGAGTAGATGCTGAACTAAGCCACCTTGGGACCTTGGGACCTCCTACCCTTGCTTGGGAGAAGATAAGGACATGGGGAGAAGAAAGAGTGAGTGGGAGGAGTGGGAGGGGAAAGGGAGTTTGAACAAGGGTATACATAGATAAAAAATGAGACTTTATTCATATAAAATAATAAATAAATTTCAATTTTTAAAAAAAATTTTAAAAAGTTCTTTTAAGTAAGGAAGAGAAACAAAGTGCTCTAGAAATCATTAAAACTTTGACAGTCAAAAAAAAAAACAAACAAGACTCATTAAACTAACATTCAGAAAAGAATTTCAAACTATGTTTGGAGCTCAGAAAAATATAATACCAAATATATATATATATATATATATATATATATATGCTAAATCTCCTGAATAAAAATTAGGCAAATAAGTTGTCCAGAATATATATAAAATGACCAACAAATGCATAATCAACAATACTTAATATTACCCATCCCTAGAGAAAAACAAGTAAAATATATTCAGACACCACCTGACTTTTATAAGAAATGTTACTATGACAAAGACAAAAAACAAGTGCTACCATGGGGGTGGAGATATTAGTATCATTGTATACTGCTGCCCAGATGTCAATTGCTATAAACATTACAGAAATCTATGAACGTTCTTCCCAATAAACTAATTTAAAATGCTACCATATGCTAGAATAATCCTTGTGCTGAGTACAGGTTCTATAGAAATGAAATCAACATTTTTGGAAACCATGTATGTGTGCATGAGGAATGTTAATCTTCTCATGGACTTTGAGGACAAAAATGATTACTAGTGTCTGTAAAGATTAAAGAAAAGAACAGTTAGAAAAGTTTGGACAAATACTTGAAACTATCACTAGTTGGAGTATAAAGTTCTGGCAATTAGGCTAAAGCAGCAACAGTAAGGTATAATATCAGTAAGTTGAAAGAAAGTACCTTGAATAGGGGCTGGAGAGATGGCTCAGCAGTTAAGAACACTGTCTGTTCTTCCAGAGGAGCTGAGTTAGATTACCAGCATCCACATGGCAGCTAAAACTGTCTGTAATTTCAAAATCTGTTACTCTTACACAGTTATACATACAGGCAAGACACCAATTCACATAAAAATAATAATAATAAGTTTTTTTTTAAAAAAGAAAGTACCTCGAATAATTTAATCATATAAAAGTAATAACTTCTTTTGAGCTGACGTTTTATTAAAATGGTTTAAATATTGCACAATAATTTATTTCATAAATATATACTACTTTGACTTTTAATAAAATATTTAGAAATAATTTTAAATTTTAAAACATGCTCATGATTATAAAAATACCCTTTTTATTTTATTTATAAAATAAAGTCTTTTTTATCCCTACCTCCCCCCCTTTCTCCAACCCTCCAGTCAGCCTTCAGCCTCCCTCCTTCTCATCCCCCTATCCCCTCCCTCCCTGCCAAAAGTAAGAAGTCCCAAGGTAGATCAGCTCAGCATCCACTTCAGACAAATCTGATTTCCCCATCCTAATATCAAGACTGGGTTAGGTGTTCTTCTGGAAGGAATGGGCTTCAAAGTGACAGTCTGTGAACAGAAACACAGTCTGAACCTTCCCCTTGAGACACCACATACTGCCCATGTCAGTGGACAGTTGCCTATCCTTGGAGGGCTTAGTTCCTTTTCAAGATGGTTCCCTGGTGGCTGTTCTTGATTTATTAAGCTCCCCAACTCTCCAGCCAGCATTCACTGTGAGAATTTTCGTCATAGACCCTATACCCTTACTCATATAGACTTTCCTCCCCTACTCTGACAATTTATAACAAACATTTTAATTCATTTGATTGCACATAGAAAATAATGCAGTTGAGTCAGAAAAGAATTTAAAAAATGTTTCTACAAATCTCAGCAGACAAATAAAATTTTTTATTAACAAAATTTGTTTTCATAGTAAAAAATCTAATTATAAAATCACTAAAAAGACAGTTAAAAATTCAATATATTAGCAGTACCCTAAAAATTACAGCTATTATCTAGTTTAATTCAGTCATATTAAAATATATAAAAGTCATAAACTATAATGTTTCTTATATTCTGAATACCGAAATTTGTCTTTAAAAATCGTAATTTCAGTTTACAAAGAAAAGGCTTCACGTATTATTAAAAACATCTTAAGCTAACAATCTGAAAAATCTGTCTGTAATAATGTAGTTACCAAATATTAACAATTATAATAACAATGAGAATTAATAATAAATACTGTTATAAAATATATAAACTTGCACTTCTTTCTTATATAAAATTGAATATAATGGCAACTAAATCTATATTGTCAAAGTTTAAAAGTAGTCCGTAACTACAAATTTGATCTATTTATATGTTCTCCTAATTAAAAATAGTTTGTGGTAATTTGGATACAAGGAAATATAGTATATATATTGAACTGCTGATAGAAAATTGATTCACCCAGCAATATCACTACTGGGCATATACCCTAAAGATGCACATTATCATTCCAAAGGCATTATCTCATCTATGTTCATAACAGCATTATTTGTAATAACAAGAACCTGGAAACAACCTAGATGCCCCTCATTTGAAGAAAGGATTAGCAAACTGTGGTACATCTACACAATGGAGTACTACTTAGCAGTAAGAAAAATTTATATCCTAACATTTGCAGGCAAATGAATGGATATGGAGAATATCCTCCTGAGCGAGTTATCACAAACTCAGAAAGATAAGCAGGGGATGGACTAACACATTAGTGGACTTAAAACAAAAAGCAAAGCATTCCCAAGCTGCAAACCACAACCTTTGAACACCTTGGGATCTGAAACACCTTGGACAGTCACCTTGTACCCAATTCCTCCAGAGAAACACCTTACCCAGTCTTGACGTTGGGATGAGGAAAGCAGCAACACCTGGAGTGGATGCTGAACTAAGCCACCTTGGGACCTTGGGACCTCCTGCCCTTGCTGGGGAGGAGATATACTGATGGAGGCAAGAGTGAGTGACTGGGAAGGACGGGAGGGAGGATGGGAGTCTGAACAAGAAGATACATGAATAAAAAATATGACTTTACACATAATAATTAAAAAGTCACTAAAAATTACTCATTTTGAATTGCAAATTAGAAAGAATATAAACTTTCTAACTACTCTAAAACCTAGTCCATATTAACATGTATTTTTGCAGAAATATTAACTTGTTTCAGAAAATTATGCAGGAAGAATAGTCACGTATTATAAAACAATGTCTACAGAATAATTAGGAATTTTTAAAAACTGTTCTCATGTATTTGTAATATAATATATTGATTTAAATACTCTGAGATAATTTTGCTATTTAGAAGAAATATAAGATTTTAATTCTTAAGCTAAGTATAGAGTCAGTATTTTAATAATATAAGCATAAAGAAAGCAGATGAAAACTATAACATAAAGGCAGTCCTGTAAGGAAACAGAAATATGAAAACACAAAACAAACACATTTTTAACTTTCCAGTGTCCTTCTTGTGTGGCAGACAGCTATTGAATAAACATTCAGTAAACTTAGATGCTGAATAAATCCCAAACATGACAATAGTAATTAATATGCTTCTTAATATTAATCCTCTGTGACTTAAGGATACAGTTTGTGAAATTGCTTCTTCCCACTCAGATGGCCCCTTCAGTTTGCACCTGAATTGTCTTTATCCTGATAGTGTCTAGATTGTATATCAATCCTATTAAAGAGTAAGTCAGTCACTATGTTCCCTGATCATAGTTTCTCAAAAAAAAAAAAAAAAGAAAGAAAGAAAAGAAAACTCATGTCAAACTCTCTTTCTTCCATTTCAGTAGTTACTTCTGCCATGGATGTTTCAGTGTTTTCGTACACATACCAAGAACATTACACGTTTCTTTTTATTTAGAAAATGCATTTCAGTATCTCCAAAGCCAAAGATAAATAATCTTTACATCTAATGTGAAGTTATTATTATCTAGTACATCACTGAAACACTTTAAAAGATTATTTGATGCTCAACAAACACAGAAAAATTCCTAATGTCGTTTCTCTCTCTCTCTCTCTCTCTCTCTCTCTCTCTCTCTCTCTCTCTCTCTCTCTCCCTCTCTCTCTCACACACACACACACACACACACACACATACACACACACACACACACATACACACACACACATACCTCTAGAGAATATTGGAGACTTACTGAAATGTTTCTACTTCATCTATAACATACTCTTTTTTGAACCAGGAGTATATCATCTTTTGCTAATATTTTATTTAGACATCATCATGTTGATACAAAAATTCAAATTGAGATAGGAAGATTTCTTTTTTACTAGTATTTCATTAGTAACTATGTCAAAGGATTTCATGCTAGTACAAAAATATTCTTGCATCAAGAAAGAAAAGCTATAACCAAAGTGGTAACAGATCTGTTTGACATAAACTTTAAGTCACTGAAGAAAGAAATTGAAGAGGATGTCAGAAAATGGAAAGATTTCTCATGTTCCTGGATAGGCAGGATCAACATAGTAAAAATGGCAATTCTACCGAAAGCAATCTACAGATTCAGTTCATTGTTTGGTTTTCCTTTTCTAGCTTTGCTTTGTTTTCTCTCAAGGCTTTGTTCATTTCTTCCAATTTTTTGTTTGTATTTTCTCCTATTTCTTTAAGGGAATTTTTATATCCTCTTTAAGGCTTCTATAATCTTCACAAAGTTGTTTTTGCTGTTGTTTCCTTCTGTTTCCTCTTCATTGCTCTGTTCAGGTCTTGGTGGTGTAAAACCACGACTTTCTTCTGGTGTTACCTTCTTTTTTCTTTATATTATTATACGTATTTCTACAGTGGCATCTGCCCACGGCTTCAGTTGTTCACACTTAGTCAGCTCCTAGTCAGTCGTGGCATAATGGTGTGTGTATCTCCTGTCTGCTCTTAACAAGGGGCCTGCATGATCGCTGACTCTCCTCTAGACATGGGTCTGAGTTTCAAAGGTGTCATTCTATCTCTGATGACGCAGTTCACCCTGGATGCTGTACCCATCCTTAGGAGATCCCCTTCTCTTAGGAGTCCTTGAGCAAGGCCCTTTCCAGTTACATCCTAGGGCCTGTCTGTTAATAAAAGTCTGGGCTCAAAACCTTGGGTGTCACCCCAGCCCAGGAGTGGGATTCTCTGGATGGGCAGCCCAGGAGCTAGAATCTGCTGACCTCAGATTCCACCCTGGATATGGGTATCCATTTTAAAACTTAACATACTATATTTTAATGTTCTAAGAATATAATTTTGTAACCATATTCATACTCATCATTATCATCCCATTTTCTTTTTATAAGAAAAGAGAATACATTTCAACAAAATCCAAACATCCCTGAGCACCTTACACTGCTAGATGTATATTTCCCCTGCTGTTTTCTTTTTCTTTCTTCTATTTTGCTGTCAAATTAATTAAGATGGAATATTATTAATCCATTCATTGAAAAGAATAGATTATGACATACCTATGTGCATTTTAGCCAGTCTTGGAAGTTAATTTGGTATACTTTACATTTGTTTGATACCCAGTCTCTTTTATCTTTAGAAGTTACTTAATAGAAACCCATGTCTTATGTCTTATGATATAACTGATAGAGTAGAATGAAGATAAAGATTCTGATACCAGGAGGCTTTGACTTACAACTTTGTTAAAAAAGAGTTATGTTTTAATTATAGTGAGTTTCCAAACTTGTAGCTTATTTAATTTTATAAGAACATAATTATAACAATATAGACATTTAAATGATATATTTAATTATAGAAATAAAATCTCTTAACAACTAAAGTGCCCCATCATAATATTTTGATATATAAGATTTAATGTGCTAATTTACTCATACATATATTTTTATTAGTTCTTTTTACCTTCTTTTATATTATGTTTCTCTTTGTGAGTCTCTTCCTATCCATGAAAGCCTCCATTTTACTTCCAGTCATTATTTTGGCTGCATAATTTAACATGATACATGTCTTTCTGCATAAGGATTATTTCATTTAGCTTGATGCCCTCTAGTTTGGTCCATTTTACAACAATTTATGAATTTCATTTCTTATTATTCAATACAAATCCACTAAAAGCAATCAATTACAGCACATGTGTTCCTATTACTTAAGTATTATTTCTACAATATTTAATACATGTCAGGAAAGAGATTGTGTATTTTGTTAAATGTAGTTTTTGATTGTTTTAGTGCTTTTGCTCTTACTATGGAGTTTTCTCACTTTTATTTTCAGATTATAGACTAATATTAGCACAGTAATGAAATTGAATCTTGTGTGTCAATATTGCATTTATGTTCTCAACGGGTTAGTTAGGTGACTTCTATACAGTAATTAGGATATAAATGGGCAAAGATAATATGAGAAACACTACTGTCATGCCAATTAAATACAGATTAATGTGATATAAATTTTAGCATTAATGTCATTGCTAAGGCTTCTCATTTGTGTTCTTCCATATTTTAAATATCGCTTATTTTGTTTTTGTCACATCTTAACCAAAAACAGATCAGAAAGATAGTGCAATTTTTTTCAAAAGGACATGTAGTTAGTAATATTAATGATACTATAATTTGCACTTTTGCTTCAGCATAATTTTTACAAATTTTCAGATTGTGCAAATGGGAGGGGTCATTTTTTATTCAGACGGTGTTACTAAGAATCAGGATACATTTGAAGTACCAAGGCCTCCTGCAGCTGTTTGAGCAGACCTGGGTCTCTGAAATACTATATGGCTCCTAATGGAGTCCTAGTTAATTGAAGACCCTCTAATTTGGTATCAAAGCTTGGCATGTTGCTTGCTTTCTACTCTTTGTCTGTAGACATAATGTCTGGATATACTGCTCTCCTCCTGAAACATACCTCTACATAACATGGGTTTTAGGTCATTTGGAGACATTGAACAGAAACTTGATATGACTTTGGCTGACTGAATAATGTATTGCATATATACCAATGAACATACACATTAAAGAAGATCAACATGTTGAGGTTTTCTGGAAAACTCATCATGAATATGACTCTGTCTCCCTTTCTGCTTCTCCTTGAAGCCACCAGTGAGAGGGTGCAAAAGTGAATAAAAAAATACCTTAGAGAAATGTGGTGTAAGTTGGCTCTTCTGGTATCTAAGTGGTTAGTAATAGTGTTATATGTGACAATTAACATTAAGCAAAAGTGGCTTAACAATTGCAGTTATTCTCTCTGAATATAATTTATCTAGTTCTGGTAAATATTTTTTTAATATCTACTTTATTAGTTAGAAAAACTTCAATTGAGTGGCACAACTACACCTGCTACTATACATTTCTGACATCTAAATCCCTTGCACATTGTGCTTGCCTTATTTGTCACTGCTTAATATAGAACTTAGTATTTATAATAGAACTGCTATTCAAACCAGATGAGCAAAAGAATTGTGGATAGTTGGCACAAATATTAAACTAACATATATAAGTAGAATTTATGTTATAGAATACATATAAACAATGTCCTGCTCCTATTTGTTTTTATTTCTACTAGTGCTTTAGTAATTATTTACATCATCAAGCTTGCTTGGACACACAAGCATTTAACCATTACCTACTTTTCCTTAAGCTTAGGGAAACCTTTTTATATCCAAAACATATATATTAAGGGATTGTTATTTTTAAATAAATTTATTTATTGTAAACTTTTTTGGAGAGGATGTTGGGATAGGATTTCTCTGTATAGCCCAGGTTGTTGTAGAATTCACACTAGTTCTAGGCTAGCCTCAACCTCACAGAAGTCCTCCTGCCTCTGCCCCCTCAGAGCTGGCATTTTGGACATGTACCCTCATTACCATGCCTTTTCAAAATTTTTACCCACAGTACATTCTTAAATATTGTTAAGTGGATGAGTAAGACCAAATTTATTTCCATTAAATTTTTTGGATATTTTTTTAAAAAAAATACAAAGATGACTTTATGTATTTATTACAAATAGCTTTTTTTTTTAGTGTGTTTTGTGTTTGCATCTTCTTCAAAGTGCTGGGATTTTTGTCTGGCTCTATACTGTGCATGATGTCACAATCTCTGCAAATTCTCATCCCTACTAGTCCTCTTGAGTCTGGAAGAAATAGCTTTTTTTTTGAGTAATCTACCACCTGTGTGCTGTAGGATAGTGAAAGTTCTTGTACACATTGAACATTTGTCACTTGCATTGGTTTAATAAAGTGCTGATTTATACCAATAAAAATGCAGGAACAAAATTTCTGATAAAAATAAAAATGCATGTTTTTAACTTCTGCTACAAATTTGGTGCAATATGCCTTTAATGTTTTAATAACAGTTAAGGTTAGTTATTTGTAATATTTATAGTAAATATTAACATTTACTATATTAAAATTTTTACTTAGCTATGAATACACATGATTATAATATGATTATGATTGTTTCATTATATTTTGCTATTATTAAATTGTGTTTGGCTCTAATGTCAGATTTAAGTAAATATAATTTATATGACCTGAAGAAAAACAACATGCTGTTTTTAATTACACTTTTAAAAAAACTACTTTATTCTTTGTCAAGGTCATATTTTGTAGAATTAAAAAAAAATAACCAAACATTTGCTACAGGCACAGCTAAGGTATTGAAAATTCATACCTGCATCAGACAGGCATTACATTTTATAGGTCTACAGAACTCAACCTAAAATGCTTCTCTCATTCAGATAAAAAATAATTTCCTACAGGTAGAGAACTTACAGGATAAATCTGTTCAATGTGCCAAAAAGGAATTCATGACCTGGCTTCTATTAGCAGAAATGAGGTGTCTTGCAGCTATGTCTCCATAAGTTGCTCTGAAAAATACCTCTGTAAGTAAAGATTCAACCCAAGGGTTAGTTTTTACTGCAAGTTATAAACTTCATGAAACTGGATATATAATGGAACTGCTGACACAACCTTAAAAATAGCTGCTTGGATGGAACAACTCACATACTCCAATTCCTTTATTTCGGAAAGTATGAGTGTTTATGTTGCCACTGGACAAAAGAATTGATGGAGGAATTACTCATGCTTGCTGAATTGCATAGTAATAAAATAAAGTCTCTCTAAATAGTATTTTGGGTAAAATGAAATATGCACTCAATTCTACTACAAAATCCTTTTATAAGAATGGTGTTTTAGTGCATATTTTCTACAAATCCAGCTCTTGTGTCATTTATCAGTTCTACATTTTATTTGCAAAGAGTTCACTGATGAAACATTTTATGTAACAATAATGAAACAGTTAACTTTGGAATTTCTGGCAGAAAATATAGTTGCAAAAAAAATCACTGCTTATAAAACAGATTAAAAGTAGGCATTCAGTTCTATAATCATTATGAGAATTTGGAAAAACATTTTCATCATTGAATGCATTCATGAAAAAATTCAAGGTGATATAATAACTAGACATTCATAATTCTAGTAAAATTATGTTGTATTTAAAATACCTATCATGTAAAACATTCAAAAATCACAACTTTCAAATTATTTTTTATTTCAATGAGACTTTGAATATTGTAAGAACATAAAACTTATTAATAAGACTTGTTCCTTAATTTATGAGCCATTATAGTACAAAGTTTTCCAAAAATGTGATATTTCAAATGTTGGAAATGAATCATTTATCCTTTAGAGACTTAATATGAACAGAGTTTTGTATAATATGTACATAACTAATATATGAGATTATACAAAGTGGTGTGAAAACTTTAGTCTCAGGGGACCAAAAAACATGCAAACAATAAGAAAAATGGATTTCCACTAAAATGCTTAAATATTTATAAAAACATTGACAAAGAAGAATAAAGGGTTTTTGAAAATCAGAAAATGGCATGAAAATAAAGAAAAATTTCTCATGTGTTTTAAATAGAAAATTTAAAATCTTTATAGATTTCAAAATAATATTTTCGGACATGAGGAACATTAAGTTAAATGTCTCTTAGGTAATCATAACTGTCTCTAGGTCTAATTCAACTTAGTCCACAGAGCCCAAATTTAGGAGAGAGCTGAATCCTATGAATTCATCAAATTTGATGCCTCTGTCTCTGTCTCTCTGACTCTTTCTCTATCTCTCTCTCTCACACACACACAAAATGAGTCAGTTTTGTTAAAACTTTTGATTCATATATTTGATATCATTTTTGCTTTCACCAAATTTCTTCCAATTCTCCCTACCTCCTTACATACAAAACTTTACTCTCGTTGCTTTTATAAAATTAACAATCAAACCCCAAAATAAATAAAACAGCAAAAAGAAACACATACACACAAAAATCCCAAAGAAACATAAACACAGAAAGAAAAAATATATTCCAAAGACCCATAAAACAAGAAAGAAAATAAAAAATCTATACTAAGTAAAATAAGACCAAAAATATGGACAGTAATATCATTGAATTTATTTAATTTTGAATATCAAGTCTACCATGTGGTGTGGCTAGTACATCCTGTGAGACTCTTTCAGAGAGTAATATTATTTCCTTTTCAGAATATATCAATTTTAGATAACTTCTTGGTTTGAAGTAGGAGCTCATGTCAAATTTCCCTCTCAATTATAAGATCCTTCCTGGCTTGAACCCAAAAAGGCCATTTGCGAGTTTATATATGCATCTGCCCTATAGTGCTTGGGAAAGACTGATTCCCTTGGAGCTACCTATCTCTTCTTGCTTTTAAAAGTCTTTCGTCCTGCCCTTAGGCTTGGACCACTGAGCTTTCTGACAGGGCTTCGATGAAGACATCTCATTTATTACTGAAGGCTCCAAAGTCTTATATTTCTGCACAATTCACAGTTGTATATCTCTTTATTATTTCCCAAGCTCTACAAGAAGAAACTTATTGGGTGATAGATGATCAAAGTACTGATCTATGAGTATAGAAGAATACCATTAGAGGTCATTTTATTGTTATATTCCTTCAGCGAAATAATAGTATATGGCTTTCCCCTAAGCCTGATTTCTTTCTACTCTCAGTTTCTAGGTCAATTTATCAGTGGCAGATATTAGTTCAATCTTACAGATTGGTCCTTAAATCCAAAAAGGTTTATTTCTCCCATGATACTGATGTCACTATTGCACCAATATATCTTGAAGGCAGATGACTGTTGGAGTTCACATAACTTATATCTGGGTGATATTGATAAGAAACTATTCTCTGGTAGCATGGAAGCTACTTTCAGTAGTGTGAACAGCAGGATATGTGAAGTTTCTCTTTAGGCACCAGCTTGACTTCTCTATGTTCAATGAAATACATGTTTTCTGAAATTGGTTATGGAGAGTAACTGATTACCTTGACAATAGCCTGTAATGTTTGGTCATACCTATTCTTCCCTTTTGCCCATGATTAATTAATAATTTGTAAAAGAAGTGAAGCAAGAAGAAATATGACTAAATAAACAATGTCCAGTCTAACACAGCGGATATATGATTGCCTCACATACATTCCTGTACATTGATGATTTATAATGTGTGGCAAAATTTAGGAAAAGAAACAGTTCTCACAGATCATCCAGGATACGAGAAGCTAATGTACACATTTTTCCATTTAATCTGGGTTAATAACTAACATTAGAATAAAAGTAATGAAATCGACATATGTTATTTAACTTCATTAAAAACTGGTCATTGATAAACTAAAAGAATATCTTAATATAAATTATTCAAGATCTGGTGCATATTGAATATATATATGTACACTTTCAAATATTTTTAAAATATAAAAATAACAATTTCTTAATACTTTAAAATAATTTGGCAATTATAAACTTGAATTTTAAATATAACTTTCATATTTTATTTTTGTTGAAATATACTGCTTGACCAATTCTTTTACTAATTAACAGAAGATTTTATATTAATTAAATGTAAACATATGTAGATGCTTGGCTTGTAAGAAGTACTCACTAGACATGTTTCTGCTGTTATTTAATGTAAACACCCATGGTGCTGTATATTTTTCTCATTACTTTTAAGTCCACTAGACAGTGAAGCAATTGCCCTTTTGAAGTGCCTGTCCTAGATGTAGCATTGAGTTGTAACAGATGGAAGCTCGATAGCAATCATGCAGAATATTTGCCAAACGGGACAGCTATCTAAAGAAGATGGCAGTAATAAGAGTTCTTCACTGCAGGACCCAAAGCCCTACTACCATCACTAATGATGGTAGAGAGTGCCTGATGCCAGTGTGTCCATTACAGAACCCAACAATCTATGCTAAATCCTCTAAGAAAAGACAAGCTGACCTTCACATTAGAAAGTTACGTGATTCCATCTCCAAATTTTTTCTGTATGTTTTTTTTCTTCTCTCACACCCACAAATAAATAAAACAAAGCAAATTAACTGATAAATTAAAAATATTGATTAAAATTGTGGTAGAATACATGGAAAATAATAATGACATCTGTAGAAACAGAAATCACTGTTTTGATAAAGTTGTATATATGTACTTACATAAAATATGTTTTGAAAAATAATAAACATTGAAAGCAATGATACTCTGTATTTTCTTTATTCTATTCTTCATACCTTTGTTCTTCTTCTGGTCTTTGTTTTATCACTATTTTACTTTTTTGCTTCTCCTTTCTTCTCTCTATATTTTCTTTACTTCACCTTTTCTATAGTCTTTCTTCTCTTTCTTTCTTTGCTTTTTAAAAATTAATTATTGGTGTAATGCTAGAATTAGAAGCCCAAGTTTTGCACATGCTACTTTGAGCTGGATTCAGTCCCTTTTGCTTTTCAAGCTCTTTTTTTTTTCCTGAAAACTTTTATTCCAGGCCTCTCAGTTTTAATTTAGTATTCAACTTTTGTCCTTATATTTGGGAAAGTGAAGGACTCCGGTCAAAAGTGATGTCCTCTGACTAACTTGGTGTGATTTTCTTTACACTAGGTCATTAAGCAAGGACTTACTTCTCTATTTTTGGAAACCTTGATGCATAAGACACAAAAGTAAAGTCTTGACTGTCTTGATCTAGGTCTGCTTCACAGAGTTTATTCTGTCTATTTTACAAACACTAATATATTTATTTATTACAAATTTAATTACTATAATATAGTATGATGGTAGTTGTTTTATAGTTATTTCTTCTGAATTGAAACATTCATTCCTGAGGGAGTAAAGAATATCTTGAGATGCAGAAACAATTGAAAATCAGGAAATTAAACAACAACAACAAAGTAAACAAAACAATACCACCACCACCAACAAAACCCTGTAAGGCTCAGAAACAAAGACTTACAGGGCCACTGCCTAAAGATAAATAAACTGTAAGCAATAGAGAAAATGAACTCTTCAGTGGAGCTATCTAAAAACAGGGCAGAGTACTACAGGGATGCAGCTTTATCACCCTTGCCCTTGTTTGGGTGTGTGGTTTAGATGATATAGCTGCTTTTAAGTGACCCATGATCCTCTCAATAACCCTTCACAGATACTCTTGTAAGAGATAGCAAAACTTGGTGCAAATGTTTTCAAGTTCTGTTACTAGCGCTCTATCTGGATTAAGTAGATATGTTCAACTCTCCTGAGGAATAGACATATAACAGTAGTTTAGGGAATCACGTTACAGTAATCTCACTCATGTCTTTTTAAATTGGTACAGAGGTGTTGGATTTTAGTTCTGAAAAGTCTTTTCAAGTATAGAAATAGCCTAGGCTGAATGAGATGTTGCCTCACGTGGAAAAAAAGGATGTGATTCTGTACTATTCAATATAATGGAGAAAATTCCCCCAATTCCAGAAAAGCGAAGAACATAAACATTGCCTATTATCAAAAACTGTTCCTCAAGCTTTATATAATTCCAAGGTGAAAAGTCACATGTTGCTTGATGAATCCACTTGGTCCACTAGCCATGTTTCTAATATATAGCATAGAGAGAATTGCATACCTATGTGACCATAAAACTCATGTTGTTCAAACATTTCTGTGCAATCACATTATTTTACCCTGATGTAAAATCATTTTAGCTTCTCTGTCAGGCAAAGTTGTAAGCTTGTAACTGAGGTAAAGCCTCAGACCATTCATACTTTTTGACAAGTAGTTGACAGACAAATAATATACTTTCATTAAGGGGAATACTGAAAGATTATTTCTGATTCTGTCCCTCTGTGTCTCTGAAGAGATAAACTGATATCACCTGCAGAATAACAATGACACCTCACAGATAAAAATTTGGTATGGATGTTCTCATTATAACATTATTTCATTTATCAGACTTACCTTATAAAATGAACAAGCATAACAAAGTGAAAAATTCATTGGCTACTTGAAATTCATTTTTATACAGGTATTATTTTCAATAATCCTTCCCTGGAATATGTGCTTTTGTTATGTCAGATTGACATAATGTTAGTTACATAATATTGTATGTATTTAGCAAATGCATTCTTTTTTGTATTTTTTATTGTTTTTTTGAACATCAATGTCAAACTTTACATAAAAAAATAAAACATTCAGAATATTCTTCTGAGTGAGGTCTCACAAACCCAAAATGATAATAAGCAGGATATGTACTCACTCATTAGTGAACTTTAAGCAAAAACATTCTTTTTCCATTGAAAGATGATTGGTGAATAAAATTATTTAAAACACACACACACACACACACACACACACACACAAAAAAAAAAAAAAAAAAAAAAAAAGACCTCTCTGGCTTGATTGTAGAAGGGTTGCTTAGTAGAAATTTGTGGTGACCATAGTGGATCCTTGGGCATTAGCAAATGCATTCTCAACTCTTAAACTTTTCAAGTTCTTCAGCATTACAATTAGTAATGCTAGTAACTGTTAGTAATGTAGCAGTTAGACACTTGGTACTAATGTTTGCACCAGCAGGAGGTTAAAGTTCATCTTGCATTGAACAAGCAAATAATCTTGACTTTTTTCTTTCATTTTGCTAAGTTTATATGTATCATTGTTAAGGGATAACAGAATATTTCAGCTACCATAGTGATGACTCATAACATTTCCCTTGATAGAAATAAAAGAAACAATAAATATCTGGCAATGGGTAGGTAAGAGGTATTCACTAGATGTCAAATACTGTAATCTCAGAATTGAATGGACATGTAAAAACAGTGTAATTGACTACTATTTTGATTTGGTGTTTGGAGAACAAAAATCTCAAGATTGTCACCAGTCCCCAAATTTATTATGCATTGGATGATGATTTCTAACTTCATATCTTCCTGCTTTGGCTTCTCAAGTTCTTTCATTAAGTGTCTGCATAAAAAAGCACAGGTAGTCTGTGATGCTATTAATTTTCCACAAAGCTTTATGTATGCTACAATGTTGTCTAAAAGTCACACTGTATCTTAATTGTTAACTAATGGATTCTTAATGTATCACGTGATATTCAGGAGACTGTGAGAATGGGATATTATACTCCAGGATCTGTCACAGGATTTGTCATTTTACAAACTTCAGGTAATATGTTTTAAGCAAGTACAGTCAACCTGATGCATTGTTTCCCAGTATTTAACTTTCACTTGCAGAATGTTGCATCTTTATAACATGAACTCTGTAAATAAGTTGTCTCTATCTGTGAAAGTAATACAATTTTGCTAGATACAATAATAATATATCTGAACTTTCCCATTCATTTATTAGCTATTTGAAAATTTTGTTCTTTGTACTTAGATTATAATCACCCCCAACTCTTTTTAGATTCACCTTCTTACCTTACTCACTAAGCTTTATGTCTTCTTTTCATTTTTTTTTAAGAATTCATTGAGAATAATTTATACTACCCATATACCCTTGGATATATGTCCTTCTACTTGAATGTGGTCAAAATAACTAGTATACATTTCTAAGACTAAGTACAAATTTTGCACCAGCAATCAACTGTTAATAGTTTCTCTTTCTGAACATGGTTAAGAAATGTAGCCCTTTGAAACGAATTCTGAGTGCCTGTGAGAAAGAACACCACAAGAATCAATCGTTTTGTGACCTCAGTTTTTTCAAAACATTGAATTGTTCTTGTAATATGTTTTATTTCTCCTATCTGATATACTGTATAGGAATGAGTTCACCTCAGATTAATCTTCGTTGCTTGTTGTTGTTATTCTATTAAATGTTTAAAGTATCCTTTATTTACCTGTATATAAATAATATTTTATCTTATGTAGCTTGTCCTTGTAATTATATGCAGTTGAACTCATGAGAACTTTACTCATGTGACCTTTTTTTAATCCTCAGAGTAAATTGTCTGCGGTTCTGAATAGATTTGGTTATTGAATGAGACTTTATATTGCCTCATTTATTAGCTCCATTCTTCATGACCTCTATGGCAGTCACAAACCTCAGCTGCATGTAGGATTTCATAAATAGCACCTGGTTTCATTTGGGATTTTGTTAGTATTGATCTTGCCCAGGTTTCATGGGTACTATAGCAATTCCTGTGAGGTTATGTATGTAAATACTCTCTTGTACCTGAATAACAGTTTCCTTACAGCTATTCACTACCTGTGGTTGTTAGAGTCTTTTCAACCGTCTTATGAAACAATTATGTATGGATGACTATTTCTCAATCAATAATGTTCTTTACATGGGATGTTGACTGTTTTGGTCTCCGAATTAAAGGAAACTTCTCTGATTCTGGCTCAGAGTTGAAATTACTTATAGATATAATAATAAGTTTTCATGGGTCAGTTTAATACTGTGTTTACTATATAGGTTACCTAATATGTCTACCCAATGGTCTTTGCATTCTATAACAGTTCCTGTTATATTAGGCATAAAATTAAAAATTGTGTAGCTGGCTTTAAATAAATTCAAAAAGTAGTTGGTTATTCCTATGACTTTCATGCTACTATTTGTCCTTATGAATATTTTTTAGGTAGTTTTCTATCGTAGTTTCACAACTAATATTTTTTCTCTCACCTATTAAAATATATAATCAAGTTCTGAAAGGTAACATCATTGATAATAGCCAATAATTTTAGTGATTTGACAGAACTTCATTATCTAAAAACTCCAGAAAATGTACCCCATTTTTGGCACTGTCTTGAAATTTGTAAGCTTTTTAACTGGTAAGATAATTGTTTTCCTTGTACAAAATATCTTCATTTAAACTCATTTTAAATATATGCTGTTTACAACAAAATCCTAATCATTTGATTTTACTGATAAAGATTCAGAAGCCAGATGCTGGGGTGTAAGCCTACTAGCTCAGAGATGCCGAGAAAGTATCCTGCTAACCTTCCTCCTTGGCTGACTTTCCATAACCATTCTTCTTCTACCTTCTGTGTCAAGTCTCAGAAGTCAATGTCCCTCCTTTCTACTTTCTATATCCTCTCCACTCCTTCTTACTTTATTTTTTTTCCTAATTAATTCTATGTTCACTTTATATCAACTGCTTGCTTGCTCTGCCTCTTGAGCTATAGTTGACTTTATTTACAATATTCACACAGAAACCTCTTTAATTAAAGGTTTATGCTAGACCTGAGCCATACCACAACTAGAAAAAGATTTTTCCAGTAAATAATGAAATTTTCATTCACTATTTGTATTTTTTGATGCTATATTCATATTGTGTGTAGGGAATTAGTAACTGATTACTCTGAACCTAACTGATTACTGTAACTGAGATCAAAGAACTGGGAAGAGAGATGACTACACATTTTCCTACCCTAAACACACTATTCATTTTTCAGATTACATAAAATGGAGTATTGGAGACGATGGTCACAGGAATAAAGTTTCTGTTACAATTAACCGTAAGGGCACAAAGTGGGAAAAGTTAAACAGGAAAAAGTGTTGTGTTGCATTTTAGAATGAATGGCTCATTCACAGCACTAGCATTGATAGCTGACAACACACTGCTGAGTGTGTATAATTGCATTGTCCTTGTCCAATAATTATCCTTCATTATATGATGAATAATCTGCATACAAAGGCATAGAGTTCTTGTTTCAGTTTGAAGCCTGTCTCTTTGTATTATCACATAAGTATATCTCAGTACTTTTCGAACACAGAGTCTACACAATTCTGATTTTGACATTTACAAATGTTCTCAAGAATATACTTATGAGTAAACTGCATACAAATATTTATTTTGGATTTGTGTTTTGTCCACAGGAATATAGTATGAAATACTCTTAAAATGTACTAAGTACCTAAATATAAATATTCATTCAAATGCCTATAGGCATTTCACTTGGTTTAAAAAATTGTATTTTGTTTATTTTAGACAACACCATTAGGTTAAACAACAGCAAAAATGGCATTTGTATAATACTACAATGGAAATAAAAAATAAAAAGACATCAAAAATTCAGAGGATAACACTGATCAAATAATTTGGAAATAAGCCAAAAGTAATTCTAGAAAGTTTCATTGTCTATTTTTTTTTTTTTTTTTTGATGTTCATGCTGGGCCTAAACCCATAGAGTCATACATGTGAGACAAACAATCTACCATTGAGCTATTGTTCTACCTTCTTTACTTAAAATTAGCAGAGATAATTCAATAATATAAACACAAATGCAATATTAGATCAGTGGGACCATGGGACTGTCTGCTGCCTGCCCAGTGAGGGTATGGGGAGTTGTGGAGAAGAAAGAATGACCTGAAGTGGCGGGAGGAGGAAGGGACCTTGAATAAGTATATACAAGGATAGCAAGTGTGACTTCTTTGTTTATAATAATAGTAATAATAATAGAAAAGGAACATGAAAAAATATAAACACAAATGCAAAAAATGTTAAGTATAATGGCTAAGAGAATAAAAATGATTTCTTATTGAAAATAATAGCAAAAGATTGCTCTATTGGAATAAACTCCACTATTATTTCAGTGTCATTTTATTTTTTCTTGAAACAAACTAAATATTTCCTTTTATCTTCTTTTATTTGGGCTTCAAGCGATAATGTACAGTTTTCCGTCTTATATTTCCATCTTGATGTCTAGTCAACATATTTCAACCAATACTGGAAAACCCAATGAATATCTTCATCTCATCACTATCATTTATCACATTTAATTTTATATTTTAATTTTCATTTGCAGATTTTTTTGACAATAACAAAATATAACACTGTTAAAACTCTGAACTCAGTCCTTAGTGTTTTTGTTTTTTATATCTTAGTTTTCAGGAACTCTAGCCTATTTTCATTAATTTAATGCTTTCTTTCTTTCCATGGGGTAAGGGATATGACAGCATGTTATTGCCTCTATGCACAGCTAATATTATGGTTAACTTTTACTGAATCTTTAACTCTATTTCAAATACCATAAAAGCTTTTTAATAAACACACCAACATATCCTTCAGCAGTTTAAAATATTGTCTAGTAACTACTACCTAAAAAATAAAAATAAATTTCCTTTTAATATTCTATTTGAAAGTTTCTCATGTTTTTGAACATCAATTCTCAAATCAACTTGCTGTAGAATCATTTATATTTTATATTTTGATACTACAATTACATTTCTATCTGTCTTTTAAGATTTTACCACTTAGTCTCTCTGAGAAAGTTTATGCAATTCATTATTATAAAATCTAAAAGTTCACTAACTGCTTTTTTCTATTTCCTCTTCTTTATTCTGCCAACATAAAAATGCTCCATTTTCTATTAAATCTGAACCCTACAACATTCAATTAGGATTTTTTCTATTCTGAAGTTTAACTAATAAAATGCAGACAAACTTCTAAATTTATTTCAGTGTTTCAGCAGAACAGAAATGTAGATTTCTGAAATTTTCTGACTTATTTCTGTTTTGGGCAAATTAGTTTTTAAGACACCAGGTAAATATCATTAAATGTATTTTTAAAATGTTCTTTTTTTGCATTTTTATAAGTTCAAAATAAACAGTCCATCAACAACTAAAGTACAATGTGAGTTCCTTGCCTAGATTTTGAAAAGACAGTTTCTTACATATTACTTCTATTTTCTATGTAATTTATATTTAGAATGTTTGATAATAAGTAATCGATTTATGTACAATATCATGTATAATATTTGATGTAATATTAGAAGAATTTTAAAATATATAGTTAAGAATAGTTCTCATATATCTAATCTAACGTATTTTTAAAGTATTGTTAACTACTTATGATAAAAAAAAATGATGATTATCTATCACATTAATTTATATTGAATAAATTTCCATTCTTTTTAGTCTTTTTTCAGAAAATTTATAAATTCCAAGACATATTTTTTTTTTATTTATTATCATTGGTATAAGGAGTATTGCTCTCTTTTTAGAGGTCAAAGTAAAATTTTCGGGAATTATTCTCCTTAGACCTTGGGTATTACACAAATTCTGTTAGGTATTATAATGAAAACCTGGAACTAGATATTGGGGAAAAACTGAAATATCAGAGAAATAGAGAAAAAAATTACAGCCACTTCTTAGGCAGCCAAGTCCTCATACCTTTCTCCAAGAACCCTCAGACTGTGTGTCTTTCCCTACTCCATCAAAAAAGGAAGTCAGATAAAGGGAAGAACCCCTGACTCCTCTTGCCTTTTATTTCTTTCTCCACTTATCTATCTTAATTCCAGGTTCAACTTTCCTATGCTAGGATTAAAGATGTGTGCTAGCACCTCCTGGCTCTGTTAGGCCTTGAACTTGAAGAGTTCTTAATTAATCTCTGCTTCCCTAATGATGGAAATTAAGGCATGAGTCACAACTCCTTGACCTTCTTGGTTTGGATCTGTGAGTGATTCTGTTCTCTGATATTTCAAACTGTTTTTATTAAATATACAATATATCACCATTCTTGAGTTCTAAATAGCAACCAAAATCATCGGTCTTATGTAGTATGTGCTTTTACATGCTAAGTCATTTGTCAGCTCCATAAATAAGTAATTGTTTAATATTCATCCTCCAGCAGTCAGAGCTCTACCTCAGTTAAAGATAGAAGAAAGAAGATACGAGAAAAGGCCAGAAGTGAAGAAGCAGATAAAGCAGCCCGGGGCCAGTAGACACGTAACAGGAGGCAAGAAGGAGGAAGAGAGGACCAAGGGCACCAGGAGGGGAGGACGGAGCGAGCAAGGTCTGAGAGACACAGAGCTCAGCACTCACGAGATGATGACTGGAGAGATCCCCTATCAAGGTCCATGGTGGACAGAGGCCTTCCTTCCTCAGAAAATACTTACAGTAGAGTTGGGAATGGCCGAGACCAAGATGGGCACAGAGGGCTGGAAGACAAGCATGGTGAGCCAAAGAAGAAGCGACCAGAGAGAAGAGATTCCTTCTCTGAAAATGACAAGCAGAGAACCCGAAATCAGGACAGTGAAAATGTCAGGAGAAAAGGTCGCTCCAAGTCAAGGGAAAGGAGTAGAAAACATTCAGGCCATAAAAGTGATGATGACAGATATCAGAATGGTTCTGAGAGACGATGGGAAAAGTGTTCCAGATACTCGGACCATGCTAGAGTATTGAAGAGAAGTAAGGACCGGAGGCGAGAAAAGACTCCAACAAGACAAAAGTAATGCTAATGACAATTGTTGCCTTACATTTACTTCTGAAGTCTTTTTTATATTGATGGAATTTATAGAGAACTCCTGAATAAAGAACCTGTTTGGATCTGTAATTTAAAAAAAATTTATATATATATATATATATATATATATATATATATATATATGTTTTAGAACTGATGCATCTCAAGGTTCTCTCTGTAAGTCATAAAGAAAAGGGTCCCATTATAGGGGTAATTCTTACGTTTTATAAATAAAAAGAATAAATGCTCATTGAATCAATTTTAAAAAAATAAGTAATTGTTTAATGACAGGATTTGGTATCAGACATGTAAATTTAATGAACATGACATTCTTCTCTACTGTAATGCACTAGGCTTTGGTCCTGAAATTCTGTCTATAGGAAGCAAGGGAATGAAGAAAAGAGAGACACATATACAGACTAATTGTGATAAGAGGGTGTTGCACTGTGATGGACTTGAAGGACTATTGCCTTGCAACTCTGAACCTAAGAAAGTTTGTTGTATAGCATGTAGTAGGAGGGGTTTTACAGGAAGGCAAAAATCTCAGGATATAAATATCCAGCAACAGAAGAAAACAACAGTGCCTTTATTATGTACACATAAAATATTATATGGACATGAGAAGGACTTCCTTTTCCCAGACTGACCCATATAAGAAACTTTTTTTTTGCCAATTCCTAAGAATTTCAAGATATTGGAATCATCCCGATACTCCCTCAGTGTGTCACTTGTTCCTGTTTTCTAACTTCAAGAGAAATCTAGTCTACAAAGCATGTTCCAGGACAGCGAAAGATGTTATACAAAGAGACCCTGACTAGAAAAACAAAAAGAAATAAACAAACAAGACAATCAAACAAGAAGTAAACTAAAAGGAAAAATAGACGCTAACCTTGTAGCTGTAGTAAGATGTTCAGCTAATATTGAGAGTGAATCCACACAACTTACAAGAATATGGCTGTGTAAAGAATGGCTGAAAATGTGGTATTTTCCAACCCTACCATGGACAAGGAAAATAAAATTAAGGTAGACAGAAAGAAATATAAACTTGTGGATTATGTTAAATAGTTAATAAATATTGAGATATCAGAGAGACCAAACAGTCAAATCCTAGGCAGACAGCACAGGAATTTCTTGATCCTTGAATACAAAGATAAACAACTGAGTCAATCACACACACCTTGAATACAATGATAAACAACTGAGTCAATCATACACATTTTGAATACAAGAATAAACAGCTAAGTCAATCACACAGACCTTTAATCCCAGTACAGGGAAAGCTGGGAGTGGTCACCAACATCCTTTATTACATAAATCCAGAGACAGAACTTTTTCTGTGAGTTCAAGGCTATGTGCCTTTAATCCTAATCTGGATGGGATACAGGTAGAAACCATGCAGAAAGACAAACAACTGACAGAAGTGACAGGCAGAAGAGACCAATAGTAAAGGTTCAAAAGTAGCAAGAC
Organism: Sigmodon hispidus; assembly: GCA_004025045.1. Lineage (NCBI taxonomy): Eukaryota > Metazoa > Chordata > Mammalia > Rodentia > Cricetidae > Sigmodon > Sigmodon hispidus. Next base: position 99,138 of record PVIH01003508.1, read on the forward strand.
AGTTTGATTAGAATTGACTGTGGTGTTCTCTCTCTCTCTCTCTCTCTCTCTCTCTCTCTCTCTCTGATATTTTAACCTTCCCCCAATGTTTGGCTCAGAGTCTTCTTTTCTTACAACCCAAAATTGTACTACTACATAAACTCTATTTTTAAAATTGAAGGAATCAGAAATCAATGTTAGAGCCATCGCAGGAAGTCTGAAGGGGCAGAAAAAATAAAGGCAGAGCAATGAATGCACAGAATGACAAAGAATAGTCTCTAGCACTTTTGAAATATAATAGGTCTAGTTTTCAAATGGAGTCAACATTTCAAACATGTTTATATTCTGAAACATATCAAATTTTGTTTGTCAAAAATCCCACCCTGTTGAACACATTCCTTTTGTAGTCTAGTGTATGTCTAAGAATGAAGGAATACAAAGAAAAAGAAGAGAAATGTGCCCTAGTTACTTAAGAGGATTCTCTTGTGAAATCAATAACATTGCCGACTCTTAGTCTGATGGTTGTTTGAAAAAAAAAAATCATTATCTTTAATGTGACTATAGCCACAGAGGAGGCTTTTCCTTGTGACTTACCATAACCACCCATTCTTCCTAGACAGTCAGTACTTTTAGAGTATCCAGGCAAAGAAAGGCTTAACATTAAATTCACTTCAAAATTTTGTTCATGTCCTTTTAATGGAAAATCTATTTATTGAGCTTACACTATTTAAAATTTGATACAAATTTAGGAATTCTAATTTTTAAGAATGACAAGAGATAATAAAATGTAGATCATCTTTTATTTAAGGCTAATAAAAATTAGCTCCATGAATCCATTTTAAGGAAGGAAAGCATCCTTGATAAAGGTGCACTCCCATTATAGTCCTCCAATCTCAATATCTGAGCAACTGGATCACAACTTCAAATGTTCATTACTGGTGCATCATCTCTCTTGAGTATCTCCAAGTGTTTGGCTCTTTCTCATTAGTAGTTTATATGATATAATATTCTCCATGAAAACTTATTAAATTCAATTAAATTTTCAGGGCCTATCATTCATATATTTATAGTCCCACGGATAAGATTTTTTCAGAGCAATAGTTCTCCTTGTAGGCTTCTATTTTCAAAGCTTTCCTCTCCTTACCCTCCTTGTACCACACTTGTCAACACCAGACTGATATATATCTAATTGCCTATTTGTAAATTTCATTTACATATTTAACAGACAAATTTGTCTCAGTGTCTTCCAAGGGAATTATCAATTTTAGCTTTCCATCTTATGCTCTACAACTCTCTATAATTTATAAATAACATCTTTCTTTAATTACTATGGCAAATATTTGACAATAATTCTCATTTGTTTTATTTGCCTCTGTTTCCCTATCTAATCTACAGTAAAATTTATTTTCTTTTAGGTTAAAAAAATAATCACAATTCATCTACTCTTGTCTATCCATTGTACATAGCTCAGTATGAAAGTAATTTATTTTAACTGGATTATTAGTATTCTCAGATGAATATAAATGTTTGTCCAATGTATCACATAAACTTAATATTTTATTAAATATTGAAATTACCATGTTGCCTAATATACAAATGTGTTTGTCAACATTTTTTCAAATATATTGCTCATACAGCTAGTAAATATTTTAGCCTTGGACAAATAAACAGTAAAACTTTTAGGTAAATAAGTAACAGAGAAATATTTTATTGGAAATTCTTAAGACATATTAATATAAGATTTTTTTGTAATATCTACTTATTTGCTAGATTGAATTTTCTATTCTCCATACCTTGAACTTCCCAATGCCTCATCTGCCCCAAAGACTTGTTGGTTTTTTGTTTGTTGTTTGTTTGTTTGCTCTCAGCTCAAATATTCTCATTTGAATTTTAAATCAAAAGTTTCCTTAATAATACCTATGCTTTCTGGTACTTTAAGAAGGATCAGGGGATGTACTCACTCATTAGTTAACTTAGAGAGAGAGAGAGAGAGAGAGAGAGAGAGAGAGAGAGAGAGAGAGAGAGAGAGAGAGAGAGAGAGGAGAGGTCATTGTATACAAGAATTCAAGGCGAGAACATAGCTAAATGACACAGTGCCTCACTTCTGCATTGATGGCCTCTGGAAGAGTGGGAGTGAGGAAAGACTTGTTTTCTTTAAGGGTCTGGCCACAGGGAGTTTATTGATGCTCCAGTGAGTAAATGAGCAGCATGAATGGGCATTTTTATAAATGGGGAGATCGTAAGAGTGGGCATGAATCTGAGAGGTTTGATAACTGAGTTTGATGGGGTGCATAATGTAAAATAATAAATATATAAATAAAAATAGAAATAACTATCATTGGAAGTTGATTTCATTAAAGGGATCATTAACAACAAGAAAATTTCAATGTCATTATTGGTGTCTCTTTAATTTGGTTGCTTTCCAGCAATGTCCATTTTTATTTCTAGAAATACTCATCTAGCTCTAATGTTATTCTTTTACCAACTATTACCAACTATAATTATGCACATTGACTAATTTTTTGATGTTTCTTTTCTATTTAGCTTTATGACTGAGAAAGACTTTCAGCTACTTGACTCCTCTGTAAACAATTCTCGGCTTTTTGAATTTCTTAATGGATTATTTGGCTTGTGATATTCTTCACATCTCAGTTGTTCAATAAATACTTTTGAAAATGCAGATTTTATTTTACTTATTCAAGTTTCTCAACTTAATATCACCTGTGTAATTATTGATACAAACATTGATTGGCACAAGGAAGGTGGGTCAAGATCATGATGGGGAAACCCCTGAACTAGTAGGAGCTCAAGAACTCTGGTCTGAAAGCTGAGGAAGCTACCTAGAATCTGGCTCTCTGAATGTGGGTGACAGCTGTGTAGCTTTGATCAGATTGTGAGGCCTCTTTCAATGGGACCAGGATTTATTCTTAGTTCATGAACTAGATTTTTGGCTCATTCCCTATAGAGAGTTATCTTGGTCAACCATGTTAGAGCATTAGGAGTAGGGTGGAGTATAGGGATGAAGGGGATAGTGGGGCTTGGACTACCTCAACTTGATATGCTAGACATTGTTGACTCCCCACAGTAGGCCTTACCCAATCTAAGGAGTGGCTGGAAGGGTAGAGTGGGGGAAATTCGAAGGGAGGAAAAAGAGGGAAGAGAGGAAGAACTGTAGTTGGTATGTAAAATGAAATAAGAAAGAAAGAAGGAAAGAACAACACAACACAATAAAACAAAACCCCACACCAAACCAAAACAACAACAAAAAAACTACAGATTGGTTTTGAGATATGTTAATTTTAACATTGGATATTTCTTGGATATTGTTTGACTGTTTTGCTTTATTTTATTATGATCTCTCTAATTGATTTTATAAGGTTACTCTTCAAGTTTTGATGATTTTCTTTCATCTTTTATTGTGTTTGCATGTCTGATTGTGTATTGATAAAAATCCAAGTAGTATTTGTCAAAACAAAAATGAAATGTTCATACCCTGATATTGGAGTTACCAGTAATTGTGTGCTGCTAACAGGGTGTGAGGAACTGAACTTGGGTCTGATGTAGGATGCTGATGTATTCTTCTAGTTCCTAAGATTCATTTGTTTATTCTTTATTTCTTCAATAAATTTTTAGTATGTAAATATAAGGTATAAGGATTGTATATTTATAACTTACATATATGCACAAATATGTACATATAGCAAGATATATCCACAGACATTAATATCTGTTTGTATAAATCAAATGTAGAGAGAGTTATGTAAGATGTTATGTTATTCCCTTAGTGACAAACTGCAGATATAATCATGTCCCCATGGAATTTTGTAGCTTCCCAAGGGAATGGCCATCTTAATTCATGTTAATAAATCTATGACACTCTCATAATAATGAACACATTTTGCAGCGTTTTGTTAGAGTATAACTCTGTTATTTAGACACATATTACTGTATAGTACTCATATTTATGAGTAATTTTCTTTTATGCTATTGCTTCTTCAGTACCATGTTTTAATAATAATTTTACACAGTGACCATTGTATCAATATTTAGCTCCTAGGAGTATTGTTAAGCTAACATAACTATGGCTTCATAATATTCTGCTGATAAGTCAGTCTACACATTTTGAATTATTAAATACCTTATAATATCTAGGCATCATGTTGATATTTTTCTCTGTTAAATAATTTCAATTCAATTTATAAAAGACACACCATAAGACAATATTTCTAATTCTCTGTTGTGTCTTTTCATGAGCAACCTTACTCCTGAAGAAAGTCCACCCCATTTTGTATTCTTTTTTATACCAAATAGTGGCAAATGAAAGTACACATGACTGTGGTACCTTACTGTCCTCGCTAACTTAACCCTATAACTCACCTTCATATTACATTTGGTAAAAATTTATATGAAAATAATTTATTTGCAAATATTCTCCAAAACTAATGTGTGACTCAGTTTGGAGGATGTATTAAAAGATATCATTCATTTACACCTGGCCTCTAGTTATCAGTGATACACCCTTTTGATCACCTCAACCCTTGGATCTTTCACATCTGAGCTTGCTATGCATAAGTCATGAGTTTGTGTAACAGAGATGATGAGGCTAACAGGATATTATTTCTGTAGGACAATCATCTTCCTTACAGTGAGTTGTTTAAAGCCTATGAAGGAGTAGATAAGGCCTCTGTCACTTCAATACCCAGTCTACCATAGCACAGACCATAGAAAAACAATATTGGATAGAAAAGACTGCTAAGTCAGTAGATAATTATGATTGTACTACTTTTTCTATGGTAGTGTATTTTGGGGTAGCACAGGTCTCCACTATTTAGCATTACTGTTTGTCTGTCCTTATTATAGGATATATTAATAAATATGTTAAAATTATTAATACAACTTTTATTTATAAATTTTAAAACTTAAAACTTAATATTAAACTAAATATTATCTTAAAATGTTTACCAGTTTTTCTGAAATAAAATATAGAACTATTTTTTTACTTTAACACAGTAACTATGGCTATTTTAGAAGTAGTTTTCTTACTTTTTATAGTATCTAATTTTATATTTTCAAAATATCTCATCTCTAAGATGCTTAATACTCAGCTATCCTTGAAAAGACATAAATTATTAAATCCTAAATTAGATCATTCACAACACTGAGGTTTTTGATTAATGTTCATACTACAACTGTAGATTGTCACAGCTAATAAATGTTACTGGTGTATGTAACCTCTCTTGATTTCTAAGAATTCTCAGGAATGTTAATTATGTTTCTTGATAGTATATTTTTCAGGTCCTGGAGATACAAATTTATTTATAGGGTAATTTTCTTTATTTTATTAGTTCTCCTAATTTTCTTATTTAATCTTCTGAATTTATATGTGGAATATATTTATATACTACATATCTCTAAATGATGGAATTTTATTATATTATCCTATACAACTCCTACATGTCTGCAACATATAAAAGTTTCACTCTGACAGTTTCTACTATCTACCAGGAAATAAATTTTCTGCATTCTACTGTTCATATTTATCATCTTTAAACCAAAATAGACTGACACATGAAAACCAAGTGAACCAGGACTTATCACACTAAAACTAAAGGTCTTCTTGCATGGCATGTCCACTGTCATAACCAGTGACCTCCACAACAGTGATGTGCTTGGGTCACCCAGACAATTGGGAATGAATATTTAGCTTTCATGCTTAGAAAATTTGCTTTAGCTCAGGAAATTTGAACCAGAAAGGAAGTTAATTACATTTAGAAGGAATTTGCAAAGTGTATTATTCTATGACCTTGTGGATTAGCACAATGAGGTCTGAGTCTAAGAAATCTGATCAAAGGAGCCCAAAGAACAGACTGAATAGTAAAAGTTGAATAATATAGATGCCAAAATGTCAACCTTATGTTAGTTTATCATCCATTTTAAATGCTTGTTTAAAATGCAGCCTTCTTTGTGAACAAAATTTTACAGCAAAATTTCAGATGAGCAGGTTCAGATATACATTTGACACAGAACACTGAAAATCGTTGGTATTCTTGTATCACTTTTACAAGAAAAAGAAGAAAACTACCAAAATATTTTCCATATTGACTGACAATTGAAATAAAGAATAGAAGCTATTATTATAGGTCATTTAGCAGGTCAGCAGCAAGTTCCCTACTCAACTCATTATCATATTCTTCTAATCACTGTTTTACCTTTTCTTTAATAAAAATTGTGTTCTTTTCAAATAAGTAGTCAAAAACTTAAGGAAAATAAATTACTCCCTTTTAAAGATTAGTGCTATTTTCTCCCTTTCTTGGACTATAGATACAAATATTTTTCTTTTTATTTGTTTTCATTCTTACCAACTAAGAATTACTTGCAGAAACATTAGTGGGTAATGATATCATCATATTCCCAGGTCAATTTGCTTTTTCAGTTTGAAAGCAAGTGAGTACCAGTGCCTGGTGTGGAACACTCCTCTAGACTCACCTCTGCAAAGCTGATTCTATCTGCTTTCCCCCAGGTCTGTGAGTTAGTATGTAGGCTACATAGACTGGGCAGTCTTCTTGATGTTAACTTATATTGGGATCCTGAGCCTGGTGTAAGCCACAAATGGTGCCTTTCCTAGACAAGGGGACATGGACTGTATCAAAAAGCTGAGTATGTGAGCAGTTTTGTTGATGTTGATTTCTAGCAACTCTGACATTCAGAAACTGAATTTTCACATAACTGTAGAACCAAGTTTATAGTAAACCTTGGGATCATTCAGTAAGTTTCCCTTCTTTTTAATGTGTCTGCTTGAATGGCCTTTCAGCTGACAGTTTACTAATGCCTTGAATTTCCCTTGTTTCCTCTCTCATCAGCATTTATAACCTCAATTAAAGTGTAAATTAAAGGAAATAGAATATCATCCCTTTCTCTCTTTCTCTCTCTGAGTCTGGGTTTGTATTTTTGTGTCTGTGTCTTTGTTATGTTAGTAATTCACTGATCATACTCAGTAGGTTCAAAGCAATGTTAAGAAAAACAACTCTTCAACTAATCACTCTGAAATCTAAAATCTGTGGTTCCAAAATCCAGGAGGCCCTCCAGGGTCCACTGGCACCACAAGTCATCTGTTAGAAACATCCCTGTTTTCTCCACATGTTTCTCCATTCCTTCAGAACCACAGGCACCCATTGACCTCACCCTATCATACTCAACAGACTTCAGGATACAAATTTTGATAACTATGGCCTCTTGTCTTTTGAGGCTTTTGTCTTTATGTGCAGCACAAGCACCCGTTCTGAGTATTTTATTGGTAATTGTTGTAAACCCAATTTAGATTCCTCAGTAGGTCTAGCATTGCCACCCATTGCTCTCAGGCAGCCATTTCTTTCATTGTCAGTCTCTCTTCTCATTTCTTGCTGTGAGAGAATAGGACATTTTCTATCTAACACAGAATGCATCCAATGAAGCCAAATGCTGGGACAAAGCAGTTCACCAGCTCTAACACATAGGCAAGCAGATTACGGCTTGGGGCCTGAGATTCCCTGCGTTACAGTTTTGGTAACTTTACAAAAGCCTCATATGGTTGAATGTTTCAGAAACTATACAACTCCTGCTCTGCATCTCTTGACTCCTTGAAGGTTTAAGTTGGGGAACTCCCTCTTAGTTTTTAGACTCAATAGGTTAATCTCAAATTCAAGTAATGCCTCAGGTGGCTGGATTTGATTCCCATTTTATTTTAATCCTGTATCCATTCTGCTTTATAAATTGACAAAGAACAATGTGAGCCAAAAGACACTGTGAGCTAATTTTTTAAAGAACCAAGGAGAAGAAGAAAGATATGTGACTCTCCTTTATCTTCAAGTGCAAATCTGGCCTATATGTACATTGGACAATGACTATCATTGGTCATAAATAGCAATTTTGGATATTAGTATCTTAACTAATTTGGATTACTTCATAAAACTCAGTGGATAATGGTCTGAGACTACCAGCTAGATGAGCCTCCAGCTCATCTCAGCCTTGCCCATCCTGGCAACATGGGTCTCACTCACAATTTCTCTCAGACCACAAGCTTAATCCACCCCTGTACTACTTCTTCTAAGGTGCTGCCTCAGTCAGTAGGAAAAATGCCATGCAGTTTTGGTAGCCTAGTTCTGAACGATTAGGTCCTCCCAGGACAGCCAGGGAAAACAGGAAATGAGCAGCTGTGGGAGCCACGCAGAAAGACCTACAGGAAGTTTAGGAATACAATATTCATTCCCAACTTTTACATTGTGATGACTTCAGGGAACCTTCACGTCTTGGAAACATTGAGTCCACACTCCCACTTCCGAGTGGCCAGAGGATGCAGAGCAAGCTTTTTCTATGTAATGTAATTATTATTATTATTATTATTTTCTGTGTAGGAAAGTCTCTTGGCTCATGGGGGAGAGTAGACATAGAAGCTGTAGTGGATTTTAATGATCCTTCTGCTGGATCTCCATGCCTGTCTCCCTCGAGATAGTGTACATAGTCTTTCTGTTCTTGGAACTCTTGTCTTTTGCCTATGGTGCTGTTGTTTTTGCCTCATTAAGCCTGAATAGTCTTGCTTTTATTTCTGCTTTTTAGTTATAAAGACATAGACAAAACATGTGCAAATTCATCAGATCTTCATCTCAGTAGGCTGAAATTCAACCCAGTTTGTTATATGCAATTAGGTACTGATTGAAGGAGGTCTTAATTTACTATGGAGAAACTATGATATACAGATTCTAATAATTCAGGTGGCCAACTATTATTTACAGCAATGAGAAATTATGTATACTGATCATAGGCCCCAGTTCTTCCCTAACACCTCTCACTCTTAAATATTTTTTCCAGGACAAATAACAAATAAATTGTTACTGTTATGTCTCACAGTATTTAACATCTCTTGATCATGAGACACATGTATAAAAATTAAAATGCCTAATTGAAATTATACAGGGCTAGTTTTCTAAATAATTCCCTGCATCTTGGTTTTCTTTACAAATATCTTTCTCTGTTAAAGGTCACAGATATCTATGTGAATTCTGATGAAATGTAAATTTTATTTATCTTGGTATATATATAAACTATTGGGGGCATGATTTGTTTATTTTTTGCATTTTCTTTTTATTGCTTTTGAAAATCAATATCAAATATTATATAAAAATGCGAAACATTCACAATAGATAACAAAAAACATAGAGTAAGTAATAAAACATCTCTTTTCTCTAAAATACATAAGACATATATTTTAGATAAACATAAAATCTAAAGCTTCTCAAGCCAGGTTAGGTTCAGCTACAGATAAAGAGAACACAGTAGGTCACAGCTACTGCGCACGGATGCAATATGGCCAACACAAATTTTTGGTAAACAATCCTCCTACAGACAAAGCACAAGATTTGTTTTGTGTTTTATTTTGTTTTGTTTTGTGTATATGTGTGTTTTAAATCACTTTATTCACCCATCCTCTTTCAAAAAAAAATGATTTGCTTAAAATTCTCTAATGAATGAGTATATCTCGTACTTATCCTTCTGCAATTGTGAGAACTCACTCAGGAGGATGTCCTCCAAATCCATCCATTTGCCTGCAAATTTGAGGATTATCATTTTTTTCTTACTGCTGAATAGTACTCCACTCTGTAGGTGTACCACAGTTTGTTAATCCATTCTTCAGTTGAGGGGCATCTAGGTTGATTCCAGGTTCTTGCTATTATAAACAATTATGCTGTGAACATAGTTGAGATAAAGCTTTTGTGGTGTGAATGTGCATCTTTAGGGTATATGCCAAATAGTGGTATTACTGGTTCCTTGAGGAGAGTGATTCCTAGTTTTCTGAGAAAACTCCATACTGTATTCCAGAGTGGCTGAGCAAGTTTAAATTCCCACCAACAATGGAGGAGAGTGCCCCTTGCTCCACATCCTCTTCAGCATATGCTGTCATCTGTGTTTTTGATCTTAGCCATTCTGACAGGTGCAAGGTGGTATCTCAAAGTTGTTTTGATTTGCATTAATCTGATGGCTAAAGATGTTGAACATTTTTTCCATGTATCTTTCAGTCAATTGTAATTCTTCTGCTGAGAATTCCCTTTTTAGTTCTAAACCCCATTTTTTGATTGAGTTATTCAGGGTTTTGAGCACTAGTTTCTTGGGTTCTCTACATATTTTAGAGCTCAGTGCTCTGTCACTTATAGAGTTGGTGAAAATCTTTTTCCATTCTGTAGGCGTCATTTTGTTTTAATGACTGTGTGTCTTTTGTCTCACAGAAACTTCTCAGTTGTAGGAGATCCCACTTATTGATTATTGTTCTTAGTGTCTGTGCCACTGGTGTTATATTTAGAAAGTAGTCACCTTTGCCAATGTGTAGGAGGGTATTTCCCACTTTCCTTTCTATCAAGTTCAGTGTAGATGGTTTTATGTTGAGATCTTTGATCCACTTGGATTTGAGTTTTGTGGAAAGTGATAGGCTTAGATCTAGTTTTCTACACACTGCCATCCAAGTATTCCAACAAAATTTGTTGAAGATATTATCATTTTAACATTGAATATTTTTTACCTCTTTGTCGAAAATCAGGTATTCATAGGTGTGTGGCTTAATATCTGAGTCTTCAATTTGATTCCATTGATCCACAAGTCTGTTTTCATGCCAGTAACAGGCTGTTTTTATTACTGTAGCTCTACAGTATAACTTGAATTCGGGAATGGTGATGCTTCCTGAGGTTGTCTTGTTGAGCTAATTCTTTTTTTTTTTTTTTTTTGGCAATTCTGGCTTTCCAGTTATTACAAATGAAATGGAGTATTATTATTTCAAAGTTCTGTAAAAAATTGTATTGTGATTTTGAAGGGAAGTACATTGAATCTGTAGATAGCTTTTGGTAAAATTGTCATTTTTACTTTGTTGTTCCTACCTATCCAAGAACATGGGAGATCTTTCCATTTTCTGATATCCTCTTCAATTTCTTTCTTCAGTGATTTAAAGTTTTCTATCAAATAGATCTGCTACTTATTTGGTTATAGTTACTTGAAGGTAATTAATGTTATTTGCAACTATTAAAAGGGTGATGTTTCTCTTATTTCTTTTTCAGTCTTATTTCTTTAGTGTATAGAAGGACTACTGATTTCTGTGAGTTAATCTTGCATCCTGCTACATTCCTGAAGGTGTTTATCAGCTGTAGAAGTTCCCTAGCATAATTTTGTGTGTCACGTAGGTATATAATCATAACATCTGCAAACAGAGGTAGTTTCACTTGTTTGTTTTTAATTTGTAACCCTTTAATCTCCTTTCATTCTCTTATTGCTTTAGCTAAAACTTTGAGAAATATATTGAATAGCTAAGGGGAGAGAGGACATCTTTGTCTAGTTCCTGATTTTAGTGGGATTGGTTTGAGTTTTTTTCATTAAGTTTGATGTTGGATGTCGGCTTCTTGTAAATCACCTTTATTATATTTAGATATTTTTCCCATTTCCTGATCTCTCCAGGACTTTTATCATAAAGGAATGTTGGATTTTTGTCAATGGCTTTTTAAGCATCTAAACAAATGATCATGTGGATTTTTTTCTCCAGTTTGTTTATATGATGGACGACATTTACAGTTTTTCATATGTTGAACCATTTTTGAATTTCTGAGATGAAGTCTACTTGATCGTGGTAGATGATATATTTTTCTTTTTTAATTATTATGAATAAAGTCATATTTTTATCTGTGTATATTCTTGTTTAAGCTCCATTCTCCCTCCTGTCCCCCCAGTTACTCTCTCTTCTTCACACAATTTATCTCCTACCCAGCAAATGCAGGAGGTATTTTTTTTATGTGTTATTGTATATGGTTTGCCAAAATTTTATTGAGAATTTTAGCATTAACATTTATGAGGAAAATTTGTCTGTAATTCTCCTTCTTTCTTATGTCTTTGAGTGGCTTGGGGACTAGTATAATTGTGTCCTCATAAAAAGTGTTCTGCAATGTTCTATCAGTTTCTACTGTGTAAAACATTTTGAGGAGTATTGGTAATAGTTCTTCTTTGAAGGTCTGGTAGAATTTTGCACTTAAACCATCAGGAGCTGGACTTTTTTTTACTTGGAAGGCTTTTAATGACAGTTTCAATTTCCTTTAGTGTTATATGTCTGTTTAGATGTTTAATCTGATCTTGATTTAGTTTTGGTAAATGACACCTGTCCAAGAATCTGTCCATTTCTTCTACATTTTCCATTTTTGTGGAGTATAGACTTTCAAAGGAAGACAGGATAATTCTCTGGATTTCCTGGGGGTCTATTTTTATGTCCCCCTTTTCATTTCTTATTTTGTTGATTTGGATACTCTCTCTCTCTGCTTTTTCGTTAGTTTGGATAAGAGTTTATCTATCTTGTTGACTTTCTCAAAGAACAAACTCTTTGATTCATTGATTTTTTGTATTGTTTTTTTCATTTCAATTGTATTGAATTCAGCTCTAAGTTTGATTATTTCCTGCTGTCTATTCCATCTAGGTGAGTTTGCTTCTAATTGTCTAAAGTTTTCAGCTGTGCTGTTAGTTCTCCAGTGTGGGATTTCTCTAGGCTTTTCATATAGGTATATATTGCTATGAATTTTTCTCTTAAGTCTGCTATCATTTTGTCTCACAAATTTGGGTATGTTGTGGATTCATTGTTGTTAAATTCTAGGAAGACTTTGATTTCTTTCTTAATTTCTTCCTTGACCCAGTGGTGGGGCAGTTGAGTGATTTTTAGTTTCCATGAGTTGGTAGGTTTTCTATGAGCTTTGATGTTGTTGAACTCTGACATTAGGCCCTGGTGGGCTGATATGATACAAGTGATTATTTCCATTTTTTGTATCTATTGATATATGCTTTATAACCAATTATGTGGTAGATATCTGTTAAGTCCATTTGCATCATAACCTCTGTTGAGCTCTTTACTTCACTGTTGAGTCTCTGCCTGGTTGGCCTATCCAAGAAAAAAATTGTGGGGTATAAATCTCCAACTATTAGAATGTGATATTTAATGTGGGGTTTAAGCTTCAGTGGTATTTCTTTTACATATGAAGGTGCCCTTATGATAGGGCATACATATTCAGGACTGAGATCTCATCTTGATCAATTTTTCCTGAGATGAATAAATAATGTCCATCCTGTTCTCTTTTGATTGATTTTAGTTTGATGTTTACTTTGTTGGATTACTTTACTTTGTTGGATTACTTTATTGCAATGCCAGCTTGTTTCTTGGGACCATTTGATTGAAAAGTTCTTTCCTATACCTTTTCTTTGAGCCTGTTTTTATCTTTGAGGTTGAGTTGTGTTTCTTGTATGCAGTAGAAGGTTCACTTTTGTTTATGTATCAATCTTGTTAGGGTGTGTTTTTTTATAGGTGAGTTAAGTTGATTGATTTTAAGGGATATTAATGACCACTGATTGTTACTTCCTGTTATTGTTGGTAATAGTTTGTATGTATTTCTTTTTTTTTCCTTCTTTATTTTGTATTTATCAAAAAAAAAACACAGTAAAAAGAATTTAAAATGTGGAAGAGTTAACAATAACTATACAGAACTATTTCTTTTCTTAGGGTTTTCTTCTGTGGGATTATCAATTGTTTGTAGTTTCATGGGTGTATCTGGGTTCCTTAGGTTAGAGTTTTCCCTCAAGTGCTTTCTGTCGTGCTGGATTCATGGATAGGTATTGTTCAACTTGTCTTTGTTGGGAAATATCTTGCTTACTTCACCTATGGTGATTAATAGCTTTTCTGGGTATAGTTGTCTGGGTTGGCAGCCATGTTCTTTTAGTGCCTATAGAACTTCTGACCAGGAAGTTCTCACTTTCCTTTTTTCCATTCAATAGTCTGACATTATTCTGATGGGTCTGCCTTTATAGATAAGTTGTCCCTTTTTCTTTGCAGCTCTTAATATTTTTCTTTGTTCTGCATGTTTTGTGGCTTAATTATTATATGGTGAGCATACTTTTCTGGGGGCTCTACTCTATTTGGTGTTCTATAAGTTTCTTGAATCTTTATAGGCATTTCCTGCTTTAAGTTGAGAAAGTTATCTTCTATGATTTTTTTGAATACATTATCTGTGCCTTTGAGTTGGTATTCTTCTTTTTCTTCTATTCCTATTATTCTCAGGTTTGGCCTTTTCATGGTGTTTCAAATTTGCTAAACATTTTGTGTTATGTCTTTTTTCATTTTCGTGATTTTTTTGAGTGATTTATCTATTTCCACTATTGAGTCTTCCACTCCAGGCATTCTCTCTCCCATGTCTTGGATTCTGTTGCTTATGCTTTTATGAGTATTTCCATATCATTTCTTCAGATTCTCTATTTCATCCTTTGCTTTGTTTCGTGCCTTCTTTATTGTTTCTACTTCTATTTTAGTTCCTGGAATGATTCTTTCATTTGTTGGATTTGCCTTTCTTGCTTTTCTTTCAAGGATTTGTTTATCTCTTCCAATTTCTTATTTTTTTTTCCTTCAATTTCTTTAAGGGCCTTTTTCATATCCTGTTTTAAGGCTTCTATAATCATCATAAGGGTGTTTGTATTGTTCTTTCCTTCTGTTTCCACTTTATTGCTCTGTTCAGGTCTTGGTGTTGTAGAGACATCAGCATCTTCTGTTGATGCCTTGATTTTACTATGTTGTTATTTGTATTCTTGCACTGGAACCTGCCCATTGCTTCCTTGGTTCACTCTAGTCAGATCTTAGTGGAATCTTCTTAGTTCATTGTGGCTCCAACCATCGTGTGTCTCCTGTCTGCTCTGGAGTCTGCACACTTTCTTGCTCTGGTCAGGTTACAGGATCCTTGGTGTCTGAAGCTGCCTGACTTCCACTCTACCTAGGACAACAGGAGATCAAGCTGTTCACTGAGACATCTGTCCCTCTGTGATGATGCAGCCTGCCTTGAAAGTGGGGCCCTGGTGTCTGTGATGTGATCCCTGGGATTGGTGGGAAAGGTTTCTTTCAGCCCTGGTTTAGGGCAGGCCTGTTCGTGAGGTCAAATCTGGAACTCTGTCTCTGGCCTGTGGGACAAGCTCCCTGGGATGCCAGAGGCTGGAACTTGCTCACCTCCCTCTTTGCGCTGAACCTTGGATCTTTACTGTCTGAAGTTGCCTGAATCCCACTATCCCTCTCAGACAATACAGGGTCACGCTGTCCAGAGACATGTCTGTCCTTCTGTCATGAGCCATGATTTAAAAGCTGTAGAATCCTCAAAAGAAAAATGTTAAGTTAAAATACTTACACACACACACACACACACACACACACACACATACACACACAAAGGTATTTATGTTTGCACATCAGATCAAGTAGTATTCTCCCAGTTGGTTGGGATATAGATCTTACCTCAATGAATTGCATGCTATCCTCATTAATGAATTCAAGTGAATGAGCAAAAAAAATTTGCCAGCATTATGCTGCTCCTGTCTCTGGCTGTTGTCTAGGACAAGCTCTTATTTATCGATAGAGAAGATAAATAGCTCCTCATGTTTTACCTGAGAAGGGGAAAGGTGTTCTTGCTTAGCAGAAGATCTTAGAGAATGTAGACCCACATCCTAAATGTCTAAATAATAACAGGCAAATGGCAATTACTGTGTTCTAAATGTCTCCTGAATTGACATAGAAGGGTGCTATAAACAGGTGAAACTTGTACAAAATCCTACCACCCAAAAATATATAAGATTTGAATGCTAGTTCAATTGGCCATGCCCTCTACCTTGGCTTTTAATTCTTTATCTCAGTTAAAGCCAATTCAGGGTTCCAAGCCCTAAGCATTTTCCCTTATGAAAAGATGCTACCAGATAATCTGTCATCAACTTCATAGCTTTGGAAAATTATTCAGGACATTTTAGCAATGTCCTTGGAACATTACTAGATAATTCTATAAAAAATGACTCAATAAAGTTCTATTTCTCTTTTAAATTGCCAATTAGATTCAAATTGTAACTGACTTCCCTTACAAAGCTCCCAGGTAGTTGTTCCTAATATAGAAGTCTGGCATAACAAACAGCTAATTAGAACTACTTTATCCTTTTACACAACACTGACACATGTTCCAGTGTGTTCTACAATTATATTAACCTCAGTTAACAAAACTTATTTTAATCCTGATATAATTTCTCCTCATTCATTTTGTCATTCAGTGTTTGCCTACAAAGTTGTAAAGTCATTTCCTCCCTCACATACTAAAACCAAAATATATATATATATATATATATATATATATATATATATATATATATATATATATATATATGTTACCTCCAAATGGCTGAATCTGAGATCACTGCCATTTGTTAATTTTTATTGTTACTCCTTGGCTGGATCCTTATCACTGGTGCTCTAGTGAGTGCCCTTTGTATATTGTCTCTTTTGGAGATTTGAAGCAATTAGAAGAGATCTGCACTCCAAGCCCCTAAAACCAGTTTGTGCAACCTCTGAAGTGGGGGATTAATGGGCCATTCAACTCATTTTTCTTGCCACTCTAGGCACTTTTTTTTCAGTATGTAAAAGTAAAACAGCTTGACTAAAGTGTTTTGCTCCTCAGATAACTTTTATTCTCACAAGTTCTCAGAAAACATGAAAGAAATTTCAGATAAGCTTAATATCCTTCAAGGACCAACTCGATTCTTTGCTGCAGTACTACATTTTTTTTTTTAAATAAGACTATATTTGAATACTTCTAAGGATGGGATTTTTGCACCCCTTCAGGAACAATATTGGTTTCAATCCAAAAAAATTCTAACGTACTTTCATTTAGGGCCCAAAATACAGGGGTGGACACAAAATTCCACTACAAGCTTCATAGGTTCTTCCTATGAAGAATTTCCACTCTGGATCCTCGACCTTGACTGCCACTTTCCTTCTATCCTTATACTTTATTTTTTTCTAAATTTTGAATATATTACATATGAATCTTTAAAATAACCAAATATCCTCCTAGCAATGATAGGATCCCCCAATACTCCTTTACCCTACAACAGATCCATTTGTTTCTACAACATATTGGCAAAGAGATCTTGCAGAAACTGTGGAGAAACTCTTTCTGTCAGAAATCTTTGTTCCCTTCACCCCAGGCCAGACACTATTCTTGACATGATTCTTCTATTTTCTCCTTTTCCATTTCTCCAATGCTGTGTGGCTCCTTGTTACCTCTGCTAGCTTATGTTGGTGAAGCATCACTGCTTGTTGAACTTGTCATTGTCAACCTGAACTGCTAAACTGAGACAAAAAAATGTTCCCACCTACAATTCCCTACATTTTCCACAATCCTCAAGGCAAAGCTATCCCTTGCATCCAATAATCAACTCTACTGATATCCTTCTCATTCTGGCCTGACTCATCTAGATCAAATAACCCTTTGAGACACAAGATGCAACCTTTCCCTGACCTAATATGAAAGCTCCTATCTATAGATACACAATTTCTCTCACCTTTTCACTCTGTTTTCCCTATTTCTCCTCCTTCTATTTATCTTCCTAGGAAATCTCTGATTAACTTTATAACCAATTCATCTGTTTTTAGCCCTCTTACAGTTCTTACGTGTTTCTCTGGGATTGTTTGATGGGAGTTGCAGGATCTTTTACATCCAATTAATAAATTGTGAAAAAACTTTTGATCAATATGACCCTCTTTAGCTCAAAGCAAATAAGAAAGAGAAAATGGGCCCTAAATGACTCAAAGCAACCAAGGAAATGACAATGTCCCTCTTCATTTTTTAATGCTTTCTGTGTATGGGATCATAGTGACTTTGTTTTATAAATAGCAGAACTATGATATTCCTGATGTCTTTGGTCAACTATTTTCAGTCACCACAATCAAGAGAGTAAAGTTTGTGACAGCCTGTCTACATATATAATCTGTTTTGTTTGATCACACAGTTCCAAGAAGAAAAGACTATTATCATCTCCATGTACTGTCCACTAAAGTATCAACTTCTTCATCCCAAGCCCATCACTAACCCCTCTAGATAGTCTCAGATAAGTTTGTCCCAGTCATAATATCTACCTCATGGGAAGTTTTGAGTCCCACATTGTATATGCCAATAAAACAATCTCATCTGTTCAGGTCAGATTTCTGCCACTTTCCTTACTTTTAACCTATTCTCTGTGCTCTGAAATCTAAAAATAGAGATATAACAGGAATATTCAAATTTGGTCATGGCTTTGATTTAAACTATCTTGAGTAAAACTTATTATTTTATTAAAATATATTTACAACATTTTCCTTATTTCCTTTCTTTTTTCCAACTATTTCCATATTCCCTACCAAACTACTTTTGAAATTCATACTCACCTTTTCTTTAATTATTATTTTTCATGATTTATGCATATATATACAGCTTATTGAGTTAAGTGTTCTTTGCATGGACATAATTTTAGGTTTGACAACTTATTATTGGATTTGTAGTCAATTAGTCTTTTTCCAAGGAGATAAATATTTTTTCTGCTCTCAGTATTCCTTATTTGCCTACAGCTCTTTGCATATGGATTTTACCCTATGAATGATTTTCTTCTTTCACATTGACAAGCGTACTGATGGTGTAGTTACTCCCATCTTGCTTAGGCAGCCATATTGTAGAAATATAATGGATAACATTTTTCTGTCATACATGCAGGAATAAAATCTCACAGCACATTTCCTGCTCTCCTTACTTTTAAAATCTTTCTGACCCCTCTTTGGAAATATTTTTGAGCATTAGTTTATATTATATATATACATTTAATTGTACTTGGAACACTATAAATAGTTTTTCTCTGCATTTGGACAGAACTGTAGCTCCAAATCTATAACAAAGAAGCTTCTTTTCACAAAAGAGCTTTACAGAATACTTCATTTTTATATCAGCATGGCTGAGAAAGCCAAAGAGAGCAAACCAGTAATCACTCTTGCTCCATGGTTTTTGATTCAGTTCCTGATCCTAAGTACCTACCTCTAATTAATGTTTTGGCTTTCTATGATGCTAGAGTAAATATTTAAGCCAAATAAACTCTTTACTACTAAAATTATTTTTGGACAGTGTTTTGTCATAGCAGCAGACAGCAATCTATCACAGAAATTGATACTGGAGAAAATGGTATATTGCACAGACCTGACAGATTTCAGAAAGTTTTTGGAAGTATTTTGAACCTTTGGCTAGAAAAGGTTTTGAATGTTCAGACTTTAATGATCTTTTTCTCACTTCCAAGACTGACTGGTGGAGTTCTGGGATGGGGAGAAGGGAAGGTTGAATGTTTCTCAAGAGGGTTTTTATCATCATTCATATGCTATTTTGAAAGAGTTTGTGGTTTCAGGTCAGCTGGAAAATTATCCATGATAACTGGAAGAACACTTTCACTTAAGTGAAACCTTTGCTTAGGTGAAATGATTAATGCTGATTGAACAGCCTAAAAGCAAACTGTGATTAATTGAATACAAATAATACTCAGGTGAACTCTTTTGGGGCACCATGAGAAACTTTGATTCTGAGAGGCAAAGGCTGCATTGCAAGCTTGAGTGCAAATGATTTAATATATGAATCCTCCACATCAGACTAGTTTTGTTTGAGAGCATGAAGTCTTGATGGAGATAAGATGTGACTGGTAATGGTGAGAAGCTTGAAGAAGCCATTGGAAAAAAGGAACATCAGTTTCAGTTTAGACCTAGTGTTAAAAAGTTCCTTACATGGAGATAGTCTCAAGCTTAATACATGAGAGGCCAGGAGATGTTGTAGTAGGAGGTTTCTGGCTGGCCTAGTCCCAGACTGCCTAGCTCCACAGTCCAGATCTTCCTGCTGCCACTTATCTGCACCAGTAATCCCAAAATGCCAAAGAAATACATAGACACTTGTATTAATTTCATCCTTGCTTGGCCTATGTCTCAGACATATTTCTAGCTTGCTATTTCAAATTAATTCAGCCCATTACCATACATCTGTCCTGCCACATTGCTCATGGCTCACCTGTTTTATTACATCTTGCTTCTTGGGTGTCTCTATCTGACTCCACCCTTCTTCCTCTGACTATGCTCTGATTTCCCGCCTACTTCTATGGTGCCTGCCATGGACAAAACAGTCCTTTATTGACAGTATAGAGACAGACATTCCCACATCAAGAAGCAACTGGTGAATGTAAAACATCAGTTTCAATGAAGATCTTAGAACATTGGAGATACCAGAACAATGGAACTGCTGAAAGGAATAGTAGTAGGTAAGAAGTGAAGCCAGCCTGAACTTACAAGATAAGCTATGTGCCTGACATAGTCAGAGAAGTTGGCCTACTCAAATTCTTATGAATCCAGAAGATAGTGAGTGAGTTTGAAATGTCAGACATTGCATGATACAATTTGTTTTACACTTTATTTTATCTTTAAACTAGTTGTAACTCTTCCATGGTTCTTCTCATCAGGACTAAGAAAGCATACAACTTACATTAAAATTTTTGCAAGTGTGCATATTTAACATTCTTTAGAATTTTAAGAATTAACCTCTTATGGCATTGTTTTTAAAGACAATGAGGTATTTAAAATTGATCAGTATTTTGTGTTTTGATATTAATATCATTTTAAATTTTAGAAACATGAAAAAGAAGAGATATAATTTCAATTTATGTCTTTTTATGTCAAATTGCCAGCAGGCAGAATTTTGTAATTAATTACAGATGTAAACCTGATACAAATCTAGAGTCATCTAGGAAGACTGAACCTTAAATGAAGCACAGCCTTCATAAGATTGGCCCATGGGACTGTGGTAACATCTGTTGAACATTTTATTGATTTTAAATTATTTAAGGGTCATAGTACACTGTGAAGAGTGTCATCCCTGGGCAGGCAGGCTTAGGCTGTATTAGAAATCTAGATAAGAATGCTTGGAGGAGTAAACCAGAGACAACATTCCCCGAAGGCTTCTGTTTCAGTACCTGCTTCTGGGTTCTTGTCTTGAGTTTCTGTCTTGACTTCTCTCTATGATAGACTAAAACCTGTATGCCAAGAAAAGTTTTCCTTCTTCAAGTTGATAATGTTCAGTGTTTCATTATAAGAATGACAACAATACAAATTAGGACAGATGGTAAGACTCTATCCTATAGCATATATTGTGTTTCTGAATACCCGGCCTCTATTATAGCAAGGGGCAGACAGTTTTCTGATGGCTAGTTTCTATAGTGTCAGAAGCTGCTATGGCTTCTGAGAGATAAAAGCCTTAATGGTCCTTTGGATTTTGCATACCAGCTTGTGAGGCAAAAAGTAAATATTGGTCCTGAAAGCAAGGGACTAGTAACTGTTCATTTAAAAGGAACTTTCACAACACTGTATCCAAGGTTTCAGTATTATTACGGAATAAAGGGTAGGAAGAATATAAGAACCAAATGGAGAACCATGAAACATATGATAGGCATGACAAGATGCAGCCCTTGAAATCATAAGAGCTGCTTTGCCTATATAGAGTCCATAAAAGATGGAACCCATAGACTTTTAGTCCTAGATGAGGAGAGTACTAAGTACCCTCCCATTTTCTTTAGTGAAGGAGGCAATGGTAAAATATCCATGGTTTAGCATGTAACCTCACAACAATATCCATATGAGAGGCACTATTTTAATACTGTGGACACAAACACACATGCGCACACACACATGTGTGCATGCACACACACAGACACACGGGGGGGGGAGGACAGGGAGAGAGATACACCAAAGTTGGGACAGCTGATGAAGACTTGGTTAAATGATAATGTTTAATGAAATGAGAGATAAAAATTCCTATATAAAATGTATAGGAATAAGAGGAAGAAGAATATTTTATATGTGTCTATGAGGTTGTCAAAGAATAAATTTATAAAATTAAATAAATAAGTAAACAACACATTGGGGTCTTAGTATTGCATTCAAAAGCAATACAGAACTGATTTCTGTATGTCACATGCAGGAGGCTACTCAGTCATCAAGTGTTGCGCTCTGACTATAGTAAGGAGTGCCATTTGCATTCCTTCTAGTACTAAGTCATAGACAAGGGACAAAAATTACTGGTTATAACACTGAAGTATTTTCCACATTATAATCAATACATCTTAAGTATAATATCATAACCCCAAAATTCAAATGTTTTTGCTTCTTAGCTTTCGAAAACTTTATGTGTCTTTCAAATAATTTCTTTACTACTTGAAGATATATCTATTTTTGTTGTAGTTTTTATTACGAATAAATTTATTTTTTTATCCATGTATAACCTTCTTCAAACTCTCTTCCCCCTCCCACTCATTCAGGTCACTCTTTCTTCTCCACATCACTTTATCTCCTCCCCAGCAAGGGTGTGGCTTAGTTCAGCATCCACTCCCAGCATATCCTCTTTCCTCACCCCAACATCAAGATTGGCTCAGGTGTTCCTCTGGAGGGAGTGGGATCCAAGGTGCCAGTCCAAGGTGTTTCAGATCGCAAGCTGTTCAGTGTTTATAGTTTGTAGCTTGGACATGCTTTGATTTTTGCTTTTTTGTTTAAAGTCCACTAATGTGAGAGTACATCCCCTGTATATATTCCTGGGTTTATGATACCTCACTCAGGAGGATATTCTCCAAATCCATCCATTCGACTGCAAATTTTAGAATATCATTGTTTTCTTGCTGCTGAGTAGTACTCCATTGTGTAGATGTACCACAGTTTGTTAATCCATTCTTCAGTTGAGGGCCATCTAGGTTGTTTCCAGTTCTTGCTATTATGAATAATGCTGCTATGAACATAGTTGAGCGAATGCCTTTGGAGTGCGAATGTGCATCTTTAGGGTACATGCCCAGTAGTGGTATTGCTGGATCAAAATATCTCCCTGGGTATCATTGAATGGCATGGAACTTTCAATTACAGATGAGATCAGCTTCAGTGTCACAGAGGTCAATTTGCCTTCTGCCTCTCAACTGATGCAACTGAAGTCATGTGACATGCTATGTCAAAATTATATCTCTATTTCAAAAATCATACCTCAGCAGTTCAGTGCTTGCCTACATTACAAATCCAATCAATGTAATCTAAAAGCAAAATCTTTTTTATTGTGAATAAAGTCATATTTTTTAATTCATGTATACCCTTGTTCAAACTCCCTTTCCAGTGATGCCAAAACTAAGTGATCAAAATTATTAAAGAAAAAGCAGTATCCTGGAGAAAAAGTCAGCAAGAATTCATTGAGCCACATCGTCATGCTGTCCCTTTGTTTATAGTCCCCTTGAGATCTCCAGTCTTTTAACATAGTAATAGACAGTTTACAAGGAGTTTTGCTTTCACATTAATACACTAACTGTTTGACCCTATTATGCATCACACCTGCAAGAGATGAGATTAGGCAAGATATTAAATCAAAATTTTATGAGGCTTTAGATTATAAAGAAATGGTAACAAAGTCTAGTATCTATCTGTTCTCAACCTGATTCATGTGGCAAAGATTTTTTTAATCATAGGCTATGTCCTTACATGTGTCTGCCCCTTAGCAATGATATGTAATCTTCACCTTCCTAGTTCTAGTTTCCTATCTTAAAAACTATCTCCTTTTTCGATGAATCATAAACTTCCTGGGAAAGCCAAATATTTCTCAAAACTCAGTCTGCTAAACTGTATTATGAAGCATATCTGGAAGTTATGTCTCTGTTTATATCAGTTTGTTTAAATATTGGACATGTTAGTGACAAAAATAGACATTATAAAATAGAAACATAATGTACATGAAAGGATAATTCAATTCTCCCTGTACTGTCTGTGGAAGAACAAAGCATGCAAGTAAGTAACTAATGAAAAAAGAAAAATGTTTAAGATGTTGATATGAATTCAGGCGTACAATATTCTATGCAATTATATTAAATATGTTCTATGCACAGAATTTTTACTTTAATTTTTTTCATAAATTGGGAAATAAAATATGAGATAAAATTTATAAGTTTATGAGAAGTTAATTTATTAGTGAATTTTTGACACAAAGTGGCAAAATGAAGCTATTTCCTACAGGTTTAGTTTAGTGATACATAAGTCACTGAAAAATAAATGGATATGAATATCAATGTTGATAAAACAATTCAAAGTACATGTATCATAATTATCATTATCAATCTAGTGATTTAACTATTTTAGTATTTAACTATAACCTTCATTCCTTCATCCCTCTATCAACTATTTATAATTTTCTTTCTCTTTTTCTCCCTTTCACTTCCATTTCTTGTTCCCTTTCTTTTTCTTTCTCTCTATACATCCTTCTCTCCTCTTTTAAATTATTTCTTTCTCCACCTCTCTGTTTCTTGCTTTGAGGCAGAGTCTTACTTTGTAAACTTACATGGCCTTGAATGTATGGTAATTACCTGCTAAGCCAATAAATAATTAATTCTTGATGTTTTCTTAGTTTTAATTTATTTATATCATTATATTTTACATGTGGCATTGTATTTCAAATGTAAAGTCAGTATTAAAGATAAGTGAGCTCATATAGTTGCAAATGGACTTAAATATAAATTTCATTCTACCTTTATTACATTTTACTTTATCTAAAATCTGTAAAACAATTTTACATAGAAATAAAATTATCCCTAAAATTTGAAATAATTATTTACTTATATAATATAATCACAAACATTTAAAAAGTTGAGACTATATTTTGATCACAATAGGTATTCCTAATATGGTGAGAATAGTATTTTTCTCACTGTCATGCACAGCTATACCCACAGAATATAAAAATTTTTTCTTTTGTGGAAGCTTTCAAGATTTTAGGGGAAAATAATTTATAACAGATCCTAGTCACAGTTTTGTTCCCATATCTTTAACTGAACAAGAGTCTTTCAAACCTGCAAACAGGTTTTCCTGGTGACTGATGTCACTACTACTTAGCCCTTCGAGGTTAGCATGTATTGATTTTTCTTTTACTTTGATTGGATCTTACCTACCTCGGTGCTTCAGTAAATTGAAACCTTCTGCAGTTCATGGAAGAAAGCTAAGAGCAAGGCTATGAGAAAATCCACACTGACCTCAATTTGTTTCAGACTATATTGGTAAAATCATTGTTGCCGTGTTACAGGAGTGACCTTAACTGAATTTGTGTAAATTTAATCCACCAGACAGCTGGTAGAAGATGAACTTTAAGAATAAGAACTGAAATAATTGTAAATAAACATAAACATATCTGTTTTATAAATATTGTACTGTTTCTTACATGCCATGACATTTTCACACCCGTTTAACATGTCAACTATTTACTAAGGTTACAACTCAGTAATTGGCACTGCATTTGTTGTAGAAGTTATGAAAGACATCATTATAAACTCCTCCTCTTCCTGAATTAACATGATACTAACTTATGTTCTCAAGTTAATTAAAAAGAACAGTATATTAAAAGAATTGATCAACTATGTGAATTTTGGCAGTGAAGATAAGAGGCAGAGAAAGTGACTTTTCATTCAACTGAGGTGCTTTCCTTGTTAACTGGGAAATACTTAATGATATTGACTCTAAAAATAGGCATACACAGGAACTAAACCAAATAGGTGAAAATAATGCAAAACTTGTTCATGTGGAGAACTCCTCAGCAGTTTCTAAAGTAATAATTGAATATAAGATATCAAAAGTAAGAAATATAGGAGAAATAGAGATAAAATTGAAAGTAAAAATTAATAATTCTACAGTAAAAAATGAAGCATTTTAAAATGTTGCTGATGTAACAGGATATTGACATGTAGAAGAATGCAAAAATATCTAAATCTATCAACCCATACGAAACTCAAGTGAAAGTGGATCAAATAACTCAACATAAGTAATGTTACACTGAACTTAGTAAAAAAAAAAAAAAAAGTGGGAAATATTCTTGAATATATTGACACAGGAGAAAACTTCCTGAAGAGAACACCAGAAACACTTTGAGGCTTCTGGTAATTGAAAAATGTACAGGTAATCCATGAGTCACATGACACTGGGTGGAGTTGAGTTCTAAGGTTTATGAGCCTGAGCCAGGCCAAAAAGTTTGTAACTAATATAAGTATCTGAATAAATGTTTTATATGTTGGCTACAGGGCTGCAAGTGGGAAAGATTCCTTCATAAGGCAGGCCCAGACAGCTTAGAAATCTTCAGACCACACCAGATAACGCTAGAGGTAATTTGGGAGCCACTGACTAAACCCATATCAAAACTGTTTTGAACACCAGTCGAATAAAAAATGTCATGATGATAACTGACTACATGATACTTCTTTATATTCTTTCAATATATCAAGCAGGCATTCTACAAGACTATCACTTTGTTGAGATTTCTTTTTATTGTCAGCTACCTAAGGACATGCTTTGATGAGTTGGACTGCCTAGTCATTTATACATAAACTTTAAAGGATTTTTTTATTCTTTTCTCTTTAGTTGTTAGACATCTAGACTAATTTCATTTTAATGATAGGGCTATTATAAATATAGCACTGCTGAACATAGGTGGTCATGTAATAGACACATTCATTTAGGAGTGCTATAGCTGATCATATGGCATATCTACTTCTAGTTGCTTGAGAACTATTTTTTCTTTTTTCTTTTTTCTTGGCAGGAGCGGCTTTTATTGGGGTGGGGCCTCAGTCCTTCTTGGCCACCGCCTTCCTCATGGCCACCAGCACGTTGCTCAGCTCCTCCTGCATTCTCTTGGCGTGGATGTGCATGACCACCCTCTTCATGATGAACTTGAGCGCGTGTATGTCCTTGGACACCTTGAGCTGTTCCATGGCGCACCGCTCGTAGGGTGCAAAGCCGCACACCTCCTGAATTATGTCCTGCACGAACTTGGTGTGCTTGGTGAAGCGCCCACGGTGCCGGCTGTGCCTTGGCTTGCTCATGTTCTTTGCTCTTGTTGAGGCCCATGGCCATAGGGTAGCTCAGAGCCATGGCTGCTACTCTACGATGGCGGCTGCAACAGGAAGCGAGAATTATTATTTCAATGGTGGCTTTGCCTTCATGCTTTCACCAACAGTAAATAATTGTTTCTTTGCATCAATATTTTCAACAGAATTTGTTGTCATTGTGTTGCTTGATGATGACATTCTTCCTGTTCTGGAATGATTTGAAATTTAAAAGTAAGCTCTGATGGCTAATAATATTGAACACTTCTAAAACATTGATAATCTATCTCAATATTTCCCCTTTTGAGAACTTTTTGTTTCGATCTATAACCAAACTTTTGTTGGAGCCAACACAGTCATCCAAACTATCTGACTTCTTTTCTTGGGTGCATTATTCTCTTCCTCATTATTGCCACTTTAACTTCCTTTCCATGAAAACTTGCATAGCCTCAAAGTATGACCCACACAAATCTTTTTCTTCTTTAAGTAGATTTTCCAGGCATTTGACTATAGAAACAATGAAAATACCCGGTAGAATATTATTGTGAGTTTTGATATTATTAATGTTCTCTCCTTTGTGAAGTTAGTTAGAAGGTTCTACTCATGAGTCAGAAAGCAAAACCTACTCTGGATACTAAATATACTTATTTCTTAACCTTCAATGTCCCATATTCTGCAACTTTAGAGAACAAGATTCTATTGTTATATTACTCAAACACTCTCAATTAGTTTTAATGACATTATTGGACTAAGAATATAGTCAACAATAATGAAAAACTTCATCCATGAAAACAATCATTTCTATATTACTAACAAAAGTAGCATTTCTTGTTGTGGTAACTATAGGAATGTATTTCTTAATAACTATAATTTTACCTATTTCCAAGAAATAAGAAAAATTGTTGTGATTGTGGAAAAATAGCGATTTTCAGTGATTTCAGTGTAGGAAAAATAATGAGGAAAAAGGAGCCTCAAATAACTGCAAGAAAATGGTGCTTTGAGGCAAAATTCTTATTTATCTAGATTGAACAATAAAAATCAAAGTATTATCCAAAGTAAACTATAGCTTATCAGGGCTTCATGGGTCATGCCTGTGAACTCAGCTGAAGGGAGGCTGGGGAAGGCTAGACAGCATGGACTAGATAGCAAAACCATGACTCATGAATGAATTTAAAATCTGACCTGCTTAAATAAATACTCAATTATCTCCTCAATGAGACAATTATTTTAATCTCTACACGATTAATTCAGCAAATATTAAACATGTGTCATAACTTAAAATTTGTTTTGAAAGTGTTAAGGAGCTTTGAGAATATAAGCATAAACTTTGGTACATTGAAAATAACTTTTTTTTCAAATTTCTTTTTTCAATTTATGCGTTCATTTAATAACAAAAATAATATAAGAAGAAATAAAACTTCTTTTCCTTTTATATTATTACAAGCAAGTATTTTGTTTATGTGAAAATATCTTGATTTTCATCATCTTTTATAAAGTATTCTTAGTATTACAAATCAAATAAAATTAGATTATGTCTCACTGAGAGGATATGATTGATGTTATATGACAAGAGCAGTCAAATATGACACTTTAGATTCAAACCATTAAATGCATTTGTGCATGAAAACCAGTATGAAGTTTTTACTTTTTAAATACTTGAGTAAGTACATTTGTAATTTAATAGTAAAATGAGGGATCCAGTCAGTTTTTGTCAAGTAATTAAAGCAATAGTAAACAAGTAAATTATAGTTCCTCTAAAGTAGATAAAAATGGCCTAAATAATGAGTTTCTCATCATACTGTATTTGATGTATTACATTTAAGTATGGTACTAGAAGCCATACTTTGATAGTAAAGGATGAATAATTTTATATATAAATCTAATTTTTGATAAATATTTTATGTGAATATAATGTGAAATAAAACTACTTATTATAAATGAATTTTTCTGTGCTCATTGAAGTAATACTACCTTGCATGTTTACATTAAATTTTCATCTAGAACAAACCACAGACCTATAGATTAGACCACTTAGGGGCTAATATATTCTGCTTTTGAGAGAAGAAACAAGACTGTGGGATTCTATTTTTGTTGAGAAAGAACAAAATTACCTTTGTACTAAGTTAGTGACTCGGGCTTTCACAATGGTTGTGATGTTTTTGACACAGTGTAAGTAAAGAAATTATAGACTCTCCAAGCCAGGGACCTGTGCTGTCTTCAAAGAACATTAGTAGTTTTTTTTTTCTTTTGTTTTTTTCTATACTTTTTCTAAATATTGCTTGATTTTACATTTTTCCCCGTTTTTTTTTTTTTTTTTTTTTTTTTTTTTTTTTTTTTTTTTTTTTTTTTAAATTTTTTTTTTTTTTTTTTTTTTTCCCTTTTTTTTTTTTTTTTTTTTTTTTTATTGTTTTTGTCCCAGGCATAAGCGAAGATTGAATGTCATAAGTCAAAGCAAGCAAAAGATTACCTGCATTCTTCCCTAACTAACTAAGGTCTGGATATGTAAAAAATCTTCATCAGAAACTTACAAACAAACATACCTTGTTGATGTCATGACTTCTGAAATTGACTATGACACTATTGACCTAGTTACCCAGATAATGGTAGATTTCTATTATGATCCTCAGATACAATATACCCAAATACCCACTCACCCACAAACCTACAGATTTCTATTCAAATATTCACACATTAACACACAACACACAAACATAACACACAAGATACTTACCACACATATATCAGAACACTCTAAACATAACACAAAGATGACCATCCATCCTAAAGAAATGCATGGAGACATACACATATACATGCATTTATGTACATATGTACATATGATCATATGTACAAGTATTCATATGTACATATACAAGCACATGAACATATAAGTATTATAATGGAAAATGATCTAAGCTCTCTTTACTTAATTCATGTATTACAATGCATAAACATAGGCATATAGACAGGCATAATATAATTTTTTTTACTAAAATGAAAATACTTAGAAAGAAAAATCAAATGCATGTAGCACCATAATTATTTAGTTAAACCAAGGATTTGATATTTCAAATACATACATTTCAAAAAGATCTCAAGTACATCATGACAAACATGTAGTTAAAAGAAATTTAAAAAAACATAAGTATATTAGTACAACTGAATTTGAAATATTTTGTTAAAGGCACAGTAAATTTTTGATAATGTTCCTTGGAAAATAGCCATAATGTGATATTATTTATATTACTATTCAAGCTATAACACGTTATTGTAAGTGGTGTAAAATAAAAATTAAAAAATAATTATTTATAATTTAATGATTAAAAAATTAAGTGTAATACTATGAAACATCTTTATACTAAAACTGATCATTTCATTCATGGTTATAGAGAAGAAAATGACATATTATTGCTCATAGTGTTGATGACAAAATTATATATATATATATATATATATATATATTTATTTCTTTGGTTTATAAATGGTGGAATTAAGATTGCAATAGGTAATTTGACTTTTTTTTGGTGTTTAAATGTCCCAGCAAGGTATCAAGAAATTCCAATTTTTGTTATAATTGCTTTCATTAAAATTAATATATTATTTTACAGAATACATTATAGATATACATAAAAATTTAAAAGCTAATAGTTGCTGTATGAAGATTATTTTATTGGTAAAAGCAATGTGAACTTTTTACAATTTTAGTTTTATATGTATTATGCTATTTATAAATGCATTTATACACAATTTTAGATATATGTTGATATGTGAAACATTAAACTCATTACAGTGATATTGACTGATTAAAATAGCATTGAATATTATTAATAAGTGGCTATTCAATCTCAGAAAATAATTTTCCCCGTATTATGTTTTTCTAAGTATATTGTTACAAATAAAAAGGATAGAGATAGAAGGAAGAAAAATAGATGGAAGCCCATAGGTATCATGTTAAAACCAAAAATACCCACACTGTGAGCTTGTGTTAAGTTATACACCAGGCTAGCTTTAGAATGATTATCATACTGTGTAAGGATAACTGAAGCTAGTAACAGAGTAAACACTGTATTAGGATAATAGGGTGCTGACCGGGCAGATGCCTTCCAGCTGAATCATTTTTCCATTCCTGGAAGATTTTGAAATGGAGAATTAAACACTGTCTACCTCAGGGTTGCTCAGTCAGAATGCATTTCTGCAGATGAGCTTGCTGATATGACAGAGAAGCGTACAGAGCTAAGTCTAACAGATCCTAGGGCTTGCAGGCATGAGTCCTGCACGATGAGCAGACTGGGTCAATGCTACATCCTCAGCTTGCTCTAGACAACGACAAATAGAAAACACCATGTAGCTGTGAAACAATACTTGATGGAAAAATAAGCCAAGCATTCACTGTGGTGTCTTATGACACAATTGAGAAATGAATCCCTTAGGGGGCCTGTGGAGAAATTCATAAATATGTAAAGCAGTTAAGTCTTTGGAAAGTATATTACTTTTGTAGGATTAGATTTAGAAATGGGCTAGGGTGTAGCTATCTTATAAACATGAGCTTTGTAACTGAAAACAAGACTTTTGATAAATAGTGCAAACCTAATAGCAAATGGAAATCACGAGATTCAATCTATGAATTGGCATTTGGCAATGGGCTTCTAACATTGATTTTTATCAGTCCATGTATATCTGACATTTGACAATTTGTCTTTTCTCCAGTTTAACTGCAAATGCAGAAAAAATAGCTAGTCATCAAAATAATTATTCATTTATGAAATATTATATGCTGAATTTTTAATCTTAGACTGTTTTTCTACAGCTGTAGATATATAAAGACCACCCTTGTCTTAGTCTATAAAATCAACCTGTCAAATGACTCTGTTTACAGCCTACAGACATATATATCAAATATTTATTTAGTCTTCTGCTTCAAACCACATTAAACTGATTTTAAACATATTTAATGACCTTAAATCATTTAAAGTTACTTTTTTAAGAATTATGTATATCACAAAATCCATGCATATATAAAAAAGTTTTAATCATCTTTCTGAACATACTTCGTTTTACTATGCAATTTTAAAAATCAACTCTACTAAGCTATATAAAGCAATAAAAGAAATGCATATTTAAATGGTTTATCTTTTTGACTATATTATGTTCAACAAGTGGGTTCTAGTACATGATGTACATATCATGCTACTTAGAGCATAATAGACATTTTTATAAATGTTGACTCTATTATTCAATTTAGACACTTAGAGTGCTCTAGATATAATTGGAGAAAAATGACCTGTGGCTATGAATGAAAATAATAAGATTTGTCTGTTCAGTGTATCAAAGAGACATAATGATGCATCTGATACTAAAATAACCAAACTGAAAGCAAAAATTTGATAGATTTTTTTATCTAAGAGTTATATCAGAACTATATCTACAAACACAGTTAGGAAACATAATTAAAGACACATTAAAAGTTATCAAAATTTGTGTTTTTCTAGGTCAATAATGAAGTGTTTTAAAAATAAAATTTCTGAAATTAAAATATCTGCAAGATAATCACAAAATTTTAGCATGTAATTTAGGAAGATCTCCTTGTTCCAAATCCCTTCCCCCTCCCCATCCAATTTCCTCATCCTAATATCAAGAATGGTAACATGCTGAAAAACTTAAATGGTTAAAGTAACACTGACTCAAAGTTAAATCTTATTTGATGTTTAGATTCAACTAATTATAAGGCTATTTTTTAACATTCTTATTTCAAAAAGTTAAATATTATATTATATAATTTTAAATTCAAACCCCTGAAATCATTTGTAAAATAAGTACACAAGCATGGAAAAGCATGGAAATACTTTCTAATTATTGTATGGTTAATTTCTTTTACCAGTCTCCTATTCACACAGAAACAAAAATTTAAAAAAATATAGCAAGAAACTAAATTATTACTGAATTATTGTTTAAAGTATGTGTGTTAGTGTATTTGTGCAAGAATGTGTGTGTGTGTGTGTGTGTGTGTATGAGAGAGAGCGAGAGAGAAAGACAGACAGAGAGCAAGAGAGAGAGATCATATGGTGCATTTTTGTATATCTGTGAAATTTGTACTTATATAAACAGAATATGCTCTTTATACATTAATGTAAATGCATGATATCTTTCATCTCCAATTAGAACTCTGTAGTAACATAAGTTATAGTAAAAAAAAATATTGAATTCAGAACAGTTTTAAAATATAGAATTCTACTTAGTCAAATACAAAATAAATTGTATAAATAGAAAATAAACGAGAGAGGAGAGAGTATATGAACAAAGAGACCAGGATCATGAGGAAATCCATGGAGATGGCTGACCTGAACTATTAGGAGCTCGCTGAATCAGAAACAATCATTGAGGAATCTTCAATTGAAAGAAACTAAAACCTCCAAAAGTAGACAACTGTCAAATGAGATGAGAAGTTTGTGGAGATTCTTGTATTAGTGTCAGAGTATGTTTCTGGTGCATGAACTGGAACCTGGGAGCCCATTCCCTACAGAGAAACACTCAATCCAGCCTTGATACTGGGATGAGAGACTTGGACTTACATCAACTAGATATACCAGACTGAACTGACCCACCTTGGGACTCTGTCCTCCATGGAGAATGGATGGGAAAATGGAATGAGGGGAGAAAGAGGGAGGAATGGGAGTGTCTCGGAGGAGGGAAGGGAGGGGAAGCAGAATTAGATATGGAAAAAAATCTTTCTAAATAAAAAAAGAATTATACAGAAGTAAAGAAATTTTAATTTTTTTTTTCTTTTTTCAATATATTACTAATACTCTCACAGGTTAAGGGAAAGTTATTTTTTCTAGTGGTCTCAAACTCATGATCCTCCTGTTCCATATTCTTAGGTAGCTCAGAAAAAAATGATATAACTTGAAAGAAGATTACTGCCTTTATAAATAAGATACTTAAATATAGGCATAATTGTTGCCCCTCCCCCCATTGGGACTCAATGAGCATATCTTCTATGTCACATAAACAGCAAAATTATTTCTGACTCTATATGAAGCCTTTTTAATTTTATTGCACAAAATTGTTTTTTGTAGCATATGTGTATATTAATACTATAATATTCAAATTGCATTGTAAATTGTAATCTTTTGGGATTATACCATGTTTAAAAGACTCTTCTATCAACATGTAGCAAGTATTACATAGAACTACTGTTATCTTAAATGAAGCCTTGCCAATAGTGAAGACTGATACACCCTCTTTAGACAGACATTAATTTCTTGTAGCTCCTTATCTAGGAAGGAACATTGTGGTATTTTTTTTCACATACTCATTGTGGTATGTTAATTACTATTCTTATTTCTAAATTCTTGTTCAAGTAACTTACACTCATGAGGATTCATTGTTTCTTTTTTCCAACCATACAGAAAAGACCTTATTTTAGAGCATATATTTCGTCCTATTTCTTTCTATCTTTCTAACCTCCCCCCTTTTTTTTGCTTATTTTCCTGAGTCTTGAAGATAGAGATTGTGCTATAGATATAGAAATAGAGACTGGGTTCTCCACAGACTTTTTGTCTCTGAATTTGACCACTTGTACATTTTTTATATTGTGTTAGTATGTGATTATGATCATGCATACAAAGGTATACATTTCCTTATATGCATTTATATATGTATAGTCAGAATCTAAGTGTTGGGTATTAGGTCTCAGGCAACTTTCACTGTTTTTATTTTGAAGAAAAGTTTTTTATTGGTCTCAACTTACAAAGTAGACTTGAATTTCTGGCTAAAAAGCTCATGAAAGTCCTATTCAGGCCCACAAGTACTCAAATTACAAGCATACACCAGCACAAGTGTTTTATTTAATACTTCATTTTCTTGTGGGTTTTGATGATAAAACTCAATTCTTCCTGTCCGCTTGACTGACATTTTCTTACTTAGGTATGGCTTCAAAACACTTTATCCTATATTTATCTCCACAGGTTCCAGAATAGGTACTTTCTTTATTTTCACTCTTCTAATTTTGCATCTGCTAGTATCATTTTAGTTCCTCCTTCCAATAATATTTGGGTACATTTAATTTAACATAGCAAAATTCTATAGACTATTTTGTAGATATAGCTAATATAACTGATTTATTATAATATTAAATTACTGTAAACTATTATAAAGTTTTGTTAAATAAAAGAAATAATGTTTATAGTTATAGAAAAGCATGTGAAAAGTATTATTCACATAAAGTTTTATATTATAATGAGAAGTATCATAGTAAAGCTATGCTTTGTACACAGAATATTTCCAAGCATCTATAATTATAAATGTTTCTTAGAACTCTCATGAATATTGGAAAATATAAACTTGAACTCATATATTTATTACTTCACAATTCACACTCCTATGTAGCACTGTCAATGTTCTATAGTAGAAGAGAACCATTAGAATGAATTTGTACTAAAAGGAATATTTATTGGATTAGTTTTCCTGATAATTGCTGGATAGTCCAATGATGACTTTCTGCACACTGGGAATGCCAAATGCCAAAAACATGCTAAGTGGATGATACTGGATGCCTTAGTATCTTAGGCCCTATGGACTAGTAAACTCCTCAAAAAGCTCCCAGCTTTCCATCCATACTGAAATAATAAAGAAGTTAAGTTTGTATAAGAGAGGAGGATGGTAGCAAGGGCAGTGAAGGAGCTGATGAATTCACTAGTGTGGGCACACTTGAGCTGGGCTCTTCCCAGAGCTGCCTTTTGCCTGGATCTCCATAACAAGGTATCAGATATTCTCACCAATGGGCTTCTTTGTCCTGTTAGTCGCAGGAGATATTCTCACAGATTCATCCAGATGCCTATTGGAATTTATTCCATGCCTAGTCAAGATGGCAAACAAGATCAACCATCACAGGTTACACAGTCCCTTGGTTATAAAACCCAAAATGGCTTCTCTTTTTCAAGTTAACCAAAAATGTTTTAATGTGTTGCTTAGATACATTTGTAGCTTTACATGTGTCTATTTTACTACAATGTACCCTTGGTGATATATTGTATATTTAGTAAAATGGTCTGGAAAATAAGAGAACAGAACACCCCCCCCAGTCAAACCATGAAAGTCAGAGAGTGGTGACTCACCCCTTTCATGCCATCACTTAGGAGATCTTTCTGTATTTCTGTGAGTTCAAGGCCTAAGCACCAAACAGTAGTAACTCACTCCTTTAATCCTAACTCTAGGATTATGATGCATAGTTAAACCAAGAAATGAAACAACTGGTATTTAAGGCAGAAAGAAGCAGATTTTCAGGCATGCTGTAGATGGAAGTAACTAGGCTGAAAAGTCTTGAAGACAGCCAGCTCAGTCTGAGAAATTCATTGGGTGATAACCAACTGTGATCTCTTTTCTCTCTATAATATTACAACTTTCACCCAATATACCACAAAGGCAATCAATTCAAATATCTTTTCAAAATTCTAAAATGCATCAACACTGAATTTGTTTCCAATCCTTAAGGCAAAACATTTTTGGAACACATTTTTATGTATCTCCATCAAAATTCAAACATAATTTTTTACAAAACTTAAAAGAACAATTTTATATGTTTTATATATCAATATAACAATTTATTATATATCAACTTTATATGGAATAACAGGAAAACCAGGATCACAAAAACAATTCCATGCAATAAAAGAACTTCAGGAGGCATAGCTATCAGTGACTTCAAACTATACTGTAGAGCTCTAAGAATAAAAACAGTCTGGTACTTGTATAAAAACAGACTTTTAGATCAATGGAATCAAACTGAATGCCCTGGTATTCATCCACACACCTATGAACACCTGATCTTTGAAAAAGAGGTAAAAAATACCCAATGGAGAAAGGACAGTATCTTCAACAGAGGGTGCTGGCATAACTGGATGGTGGTATGAAGAAGAATGCAAATAGATCCAAACCTATCACCCTTCCCAAAACTTAAATCCAAATGGAACAAAGACCTCAACATAAACTTAGCCACACTGAACTTGATAGAAAAGAAGGTGGAAAATACCCTCAAATACATTGTCACAGGTGACCACTTTCTAAGTATAACACCAGTGGCACAGAAACTAAGAACAACAATCAATAAGTGGGACCTCCTGAAACTGAGAAGCTTCTGTAAAGCCAAGGACACTGTCAATAAGACAAAACTACAGTCTACAGAATGGAAAAAGATCTTCACCAACTCTACAACTGATAGAGGACTGATCTCTAAAATACATAGAGAACTCAAGAAACTGAAGCCCCAAACCCTAATTAATCCAATTAAAAAATGGGGTTAAGAACTAAGAAGGAAATTCTCCACAGGATAATTACAAATGGCTAAAAATCTCTTTAAATATTTCTCAACATCTTTAGCCACCTGAAAATGCAAATCAAAATAACTTTGAGATACCAACATCTCACACCTGTCACAATGGCTAAGTTCAATAACACAGATGATAGCCTATGCTGGAGAGGATGCTGAGCAAGAGGAATACTCCTCCAGTGTTGGTGTGAGTGTAAACTTTTTCAGCCAGTCTGAAATGCAGTATGGCAGTTCCTCAGAAAACTGAGAATCAATCTCCCCAAGGATCTGGCAATACCACTACTGGGCATATACCCTAAAGATGCACATTTACACTCCAAAAATATTGGCTCAACTATGTTCTTAGCAGCATTATTCGTAATAGCAAGAACCTGGAAACAAGCTAGATGCCCATTAATTGAAGAATGTATTAACAAACCATTGTACATCTACACAATGGAGTACTACATAGCAGTAACTAAAAATGATAAAGTTCACAGGCAAATGGATTGATTTGGAGAATATCCTCCTGAGTGAGGTATCACAAACCCAGAAAGATAAGGAGGGGATGTGCTCACTCATTAGTGGACTTTATTCAAAAAGCAAAGCATGTCTAAGCTGCAAACCACAACCACTGAACAGCTTGGGATCAGAAGTACCTTGGACCAACTCCCTGGAGCCCATTTCCTCCAGAGGAACACCTAACCCAGTCTTGATACTAGGTTGAAGAAATCGGACTTTCCTGGAGTAGATACTGAACTAAGCCACCTTGGGACCTTGGAACCTCCTGCCCTTTCTGCGGAGGAGCTAAGTAGATGGGGAGAAAGGAGAGTTACTGGGAGGTGCTGGAGGGGGAAGAGAGTTTGAACAAGGGAATACATAGATAGAAAATGAGACTTTATGCAAAAATAACTTAAAAAAGAAATGAAGAAAAAGAAGTCATTATGATAGAAGGACATATTAATAAGGTAACATCCAAATAGATACAAGATGCCTCAGTATGAACCTCATTCTATTCTGACACTTAGGAGTCTCTATATTTTCAAGTACTAGTCATATTTGTAAATAATTAGGTACCAAATACTTAATTCAATTAATTTTTCTTTTAATTACTTCTTTATATTTTATGTTCTGCTGAGGAGACTCAGATAAGAAAATTCTTACCTCTTCTTCCAAGAAATACATAAAATCTCTGTAATGTTATATATGGACATAATCATGATTACTGGTCATTTAATACAGCATAGGGTACACAAAAAAAGATTACAAAAGTAAATGTCATACCATTACATTCATATAGATTGCTATCATTATTACCAGAGCCATTGAATTAATCCTTGTTACATAATTTTTATCATAAGTTTTTTTCTGTAGTAACTTTTCAAGTTGTCCTTATTTTCAGAAAATCATTTAAAAAAATATGCTCAATAGAAGAAAACCAAGTCTAATACTCGAATATTAGCTAACTCTCCAGGCCTTGTGATGTTATGGTTCTTGGAGTAGAATGCACTGCTATCTTTTCATTAAACCAACGTAATTCATAGTTACATTCTAAGTATTTATTCTTATAGAAATAAATAAATGTAGTCTTGATCTCTGTCAAGAAAACTTTTATTTGCAAGAGAAAGCAGAGACAATAATAGTGAGCAAAATAAATATGTAGCTTTGAAATCACAACACCAATGGATCTATCTAAAAATTCAAGTTCTATACCTAAAGTTTGGAGAAAGCCACAAAAATGTTCTAGAAATATTTTAAGAGTCAGAGGAACTGTGTGTCTGTTATGAGATTTATAATCATATACAAAACAACAAGGTAACTCCAGAAGAAAGTGGTGGTCCTACAACTACAAGACCTGAACTGAGTAATGAAGAGGAAACAGAAGTAAGCAACACCAAAAATACTTTTATGATGATCATTTGAAGCTCTCAAAGAAGATATGAAAAATTCCCTTAAAGAAATAGAAGAAAATACTAACAAAAAATTAGAAGAGATCCACAAATCCTTGAAAGAAAACCATGAAAAGAAAACCCAAAAACTGATAGAAACATGCCAGGAGATTTTGTCTTCCAGTAGTATTAGAAGTGAAGCTACTAACCAATAAGACTATGTAAACAAGAGCTGAATGAGGAACACTATTTTTCATTTTCTCAGTGTCTCTTAGTTACCTTATATTCTTGCATAGGCCCAAGGCCTTATGGCATTTCTGGCCTAGACTTTCTGACCCAGTCCCTAGGATCTGGCACACTCACAGCTCAGCTGCTGCCTAGCCCCAGATAATCCACAAGATGCTTACATTAATTGCATACTGAATTACCTATAGCTTAGACATATTGCTAGCTCTTTCATCTTAACTCAACCCATTATTTTTATCTTGTTTTGCCATTTGGCTTTGTATCTTTTCCCAGAACAGCATCTCGGTCTCCTTTCCTCTTGGTGTGCTGGTTTCACTCCCTTCTGGAATCTCTATTTCTCTTCCTCTTCCCAGAGTTTCCTTAGTATGGTAGCCCTGCACACACTTCCTACCTGCCTTCTGGAGAATCAGCATTTTAATAAACTAGTAAGGACAAATAAATACTTATAATATACTAGAACATTATCCCACTAAAAAGTTATATTTATCTATTCAGAAACTTTCTCTCTCTCTCTATATATATATATATATATATATATATATATATATATATGCTTAACAATTATTTATAAAGGAGGCTATTTTATTGAGAGATTTTGGAAGGAGAAAAATCATGTGGAAAATGAGGAATATAATATCA
Organism: Sigmodon hispidus; assembly: GCA_004025045.1. NCBI lineage: Eukaryota > Metazoa > Chordata > Mammalia > Rodentia > Cricetidae > Sigmodon > Sigmodon hispidus. Next base: position 138,966 of record PVIH01003508.1, read on the forward strand.
AAGAATAAAAGAAAATATTAAAGAACAAAATAAAAGGAAAAATAACTATTTTTAAGTGTTGTGTTACTATGTATGACAAGATAACTGACACAACTAGTTTAATAGAAGAAAGATTCACTTTCATTTTATGTTTCAGAGTTTACAGCTCATAGTCAAATGTCCTAACTTCTAATGATTCTGAACTAAATATAACACCATGGTAGAAAGACCATAGTGAAGCACCCTTGCTCACTTCAAAGAAGCCAGTAAGAAGAGACAGAAAGACACAGGAAATTAAGGCATAAGAATATTTTCTGGAGCATGCGTCTGAGACTTATATACTCAAAGACTATTTACTTCCAAATAATGCCTTTAGAGTATATCAGATTTCAATTATTAGGTTAGATACCTCAGGATCCAGAAATTTCTCAATAACTGGATATCTCCACTAGGGAAAAACATGCCCTGTACCTTTTTAGAAATAGTTTATATTCAATTCACAAACAACATTCCATATATCAGAAACAACTTAGCAAGTGAACAATTTTTGAAGAAATAGAACATTTTGAAATTAAAGTTATTGCTTGTTAGCATGTGACTAATGCAGAATAACTTTAGGTAAAATCATTATCTATAGTTATTCAGCTAATTCACTTTAGTCTCTATTAATTAGACATTTTCATTTTTGAAGATGAAACATATTAAAAGATAGGTTCAAATAAAATAGATAAATAAACAGTTAAGCATAATAAAGAATGTTTTAATGATTAAAGACATTTTAATGTAAAGTCCCAATTTCTGTTCATGAAATTATGGAAACCAAAGAGAATTGTCTTGGTACATTCAACATTATATAATTTATTTTCATTTACAGACTTGCAGAAAGACAATATGAAATGGATGAGGCTATTTAAATTGTAATAGCAGTATCAATAATCATAATGATAATAAATATGATGTGAAATAGTACATGGGTACAGTTTTTCATCTATAGATGTAATTAGAATTCTTTAATGATGCCCATAATTATGATTTAAAGAGTGCCTATTCATTTTATACTTTTAGTTTAAATTAAAGCAGCAATACATAATTTAATGTGTAAGTGACTTAATTATCCCTCACAATGAGAGATTAAGGCAAAGATATAAAAATTGAAAACACAAGAGAAAAATATACTTTTATAATGGAAAACTACTTATCACATGGAGGATAGAAAGATAGTTCAGCAATTAAATGCAATTGCATTCTTCTCAGAGACTCAGGTTTGATCCCAATTCTCACTCTGACTAGTTTCAAACATTTGTATCTGCAGCTCAGCAAAATCAAATGTTCTTTTCTTGCTTCCTGGATTTTCCTTGCATGTAGTGTACACTTTTACACACATGTGCACAAAACAGATGAAAATAACCTTTTAAATTATTCTGCTTAAAAAAGAAGAAATAACTAAGTTAGAAATTGTGAAAACCATCCTTGAAATAATGAGAAAACTATTAAAGTCAAATTTATTACATTAATTATATGTTGTGAAAGTTTACTTTGGTGTGTATGTATAATGTACAATAGGTATCTTGGATACAACATAAAAAGAGCTAATGAAACAGAAGAGCTCCAAAGCCATCACACTTGGTCTATGTGCTTCTTGTTTTTAAAACTCAACATCTTAAAGACACGGGTTAAAGATTATGATTGTATTTATAACTGTATCAGAAATTGTCATATAAATGAAAGCTGTCTATTTACATGGTGATTTTTAATTACATTTAAACACAAAATACCTGGTTTATAAATATGTAATCTCTTCAACTATGTTTAGAAGATTATATTTTAAAGTTGGAGAAAGTAGATTTTTTAATTTCAGGAATGGATTTAGAAAGAAAACAGTACAGTGCCTATTTTAAATACTTTCTCACATTTTACTAGTTTTCTGTGAATTTTATATACTGTAGTTTGATCATATTTAGGCTGTTTTCAAATCCTCTCAGTTTCACACCTTTCCCCTGCTCATCTAATCTGTTTCCTTATTTGTTTGATTTACTTTAAACCGAGCAAGAAAATTTGTTCCTCACATATGCTCTTATATGTATGGTCATTCACTGGAGCATGACAGTCATTATTAAGTCCACGTTCTTGAAGAAAACTGAGTCTCACACTTCTACTGGTTGTCAGTTACCAATACTTCCTTAGCTAAGGTTAGAACTTCCTGAACTAATACAGGTCTTGTGAATGCTGTCACAACTGCTATAACTTCATTTGTGCAGCTTTCCTTTTGTACCGAAAAGTTATTGTTTCCATATATTGATTCACTGCCTCTAGCACATACAATCTTTCTCAGGATTTTTCCTGTGAACACTGGGAAAAAAGATATGATATAAATAACTCAATTTTAGGTAAGCCTTCCATGAATTTTTTTTCTGTATTTTACTCAGTTGTTAGTCTATATTTTAATTTCCACGTACTGCATATAGAAGGTTATTCAATGAGGACTGAAAGATGTATTAATCTATAGATATAATGATGAGGTCTTCAGTGCTCCAATATTCAGGTTTACGGAATCATAAAACTCAAATCTCACGTAAGGCCTACTGCGAGTCTAGCCACATGTTTTCAGTCAGATAATAGTACTCTAGGTATTTAAGAGAATTCTAAAAATATAACATATGAAGACTTCAAAGCTAACATTTATAAGCAAGAGATAATATATGATATTGTTCATGCAGAATCTTGGTTGTCTCAGTCACGTTGATAGTTTCCAGCTCTACAGGTTTACTTTGGATTTCATAAATTCATTTTAAAAAAATTGTATGATATCAAAGTATTGTTTCCACACTTTCATTATTCATGCATCAAATGATAGACATTCACAATTGCCTTACAATTATAAACAAACAATAAACTTGGAAGAGAAAAAATGTCACTAGTAGAGTGTGAAGAGAGCAAACTTAGCTCAAGAAATGCCGTTTTTGTATTCTAGTAGCTATAGAGATAAAATAGAGTTCAGTTCCACATTCCTGGCAGGGGCTTGCCCAGTTCTAGGAGAGAATGAACTGGACACCTGGATGATCCAGGTGGGGTCCAGAAATGTTGAGCTATAAAAAGTCCCTAAGCATGACTTCATTCAGAGCACAGCTGTGCCCTTGGCCCCAGGTAACCCAGCCTCATGGTCCAAAGGGGATATGCCCCATTCCCCAGTCAAAATTCATATGCATTGTTAACTAAAGATCCATGATTGGCTCTTGGTACATCAGAAGGGGGAAATGAATAAAAGGAGTCTTCCATTTTAGAGAACTATGCAGAACTAAAGCAGATAGAGCCCTGAGAAAGGGTCCCTCACCCAGTTTCCAGAGACTATTGCTAGAAACTGCTGTTCACACAGGGGCAGCATGACCTAAGTTCTGATTGCAGAATCTATGCCACCTTGACTCTGCTACTCTACCACCAAGTGCTCTAGTCAAAATACACCACTGTCATTCCCGGGCCCAGATTCAAGAAGAAATTCCCCAGATTATCTGTCAGCACACCATCTTGCACTAGAGTAACCCTAAATTGTGTTTTTTTCCATTTAAAAGTGGCTGCTAAGCTCCACTCAGGAGCACTTCCTGATCTTGCTATAGCAACAGCTGGACTGGGTTCCCTGCCATGGTTTGTATTTACGTAAATAAACCCTGCTGTTTCATTATGGACCCCTCCAGTCTTCTGTGGTCTCTTTGGGGAATTTGTACACAACAGGATGTAGATTCTTTTTATCATTTGCCCAAGAGTGGTACACACTGATCATATAAATTTGTTTCTCTGATTTTTAGGAGCTTTCACAACTACTTACATAGTGACTGTTCTAGTTTGCACTTGCTCCTGAAGCAAACAGGTATTCTTTTTACCACATCCATGCCAGAATATTTATTCTCTCTTTTGTTAATCTTAGCAATTAAGAATTGAATAAAAGGTAAAATAAAGGATTGCCAAATAGTTTTATTATATATTTATCTAGTGCATAAATATTTTAATACATTAAAAGAACTATTTTTGGCAATTTGTAGTATATCTTTTTAGAACTGTTTTTACTACCATTATTGCAGATGATACAAAGCCACTATATGTATATAATCTGGTAATATTTATTATTCCAAAAACACTTATAGTACAAAGGAGATTCAGATGGGAAGAAAAGGAGGAGACAGTGTGCAGGGGAGTGCCACAGAGCTTCTTCCCTAACCATGCTGCAGGTCAAAAAAGGGACCCAGTTATATCTTCATCCTGGGGTCTTCCCAGGTGGCCATGCCCCGACCGGATCCAGTTGTTTGATGTCATCAGAGTTTACCTGGGTAACTTTTGATTTCCCGCTACATCTCCCACTTTTGTCTAAATAAGAAAGTTCTAAACTAAGTATAAGACTATATACTATAGGGATTATCATAAGGTTGTGTCTGGGGAAGGGAATGGCACTAACATAAGCAAGGTCACACTACAACTAACAAACAAATACAAAATACACAGTGCATCCTAATGTCTAGAATATTGATACAAGGCAATGAACAGGGATTGCTTCAAAGCTGTTTATCTTGAATAATACAATTCTAATATCTGAATGTTTTTTGCTGAGATATGATGTAATAGCAACCTGAACTATCCAGTCTTCAGTACTATCAAGACCTGAGAGAGAAAATATATTACCTGAAGGTTGGAAGCACAAGAGAGTAACTTCCAAGATTTAGGAGAGGACAATGACAGTTAACTACCTGGACAGTCATCCTCATATTCTCTGTACAGTGGGAGCATCCACCTTTCTGGCTACTGGCCTAGGATGTCTGACAAGTCTCTTCAGAGGCAGGGTATTTTTGGGTGAGCCATCTTATCCTGTCCAGACAGGCTTCAGCAGTCTCTATCCTTCATCCTGCTTGTCCATATCGGACAATGAGCATGCTCAAAGCAGTCAGGGCAAGGGCAGTCCTTTGCCCCTCAGGCCAATATCTGCCAAAGGAGACAATCTCTTTGTGAGATATCCATGATGCTCAACACCACCTAGGGAAAGGAACAATGATGGGAGGAGTTGTGTCTCTCAGGGCCAAATTCTAGATAACAAAATCTTGAATGCCATATTCTCTCCGTCTGTGAAGTGGTTGAAGATGCCTATCTATCTGGTATATTATAACATGTTTCTGAAAAGACTGAGTATCCTGACTATTATGTGGTAAATCTGAGTAGCTGTAATCTGTAATTCCAGTCAAAAAAGAGAGTAAAGCTTACATTATAAGAATAGGCATTCCATAAATGAGTGTACAACTCCTACATAATTTCAAGTATGACAATCTTAAGAATATTAACCAAGATACACATTTTGTATCAAGTGACAACAATATCCTAACTACATATCATTGTACCAAATATCTAAACAGAGTTATACAAAACAACTTGTGTATATATTACAACAAATATTATGACTAACATAAATAATTAAAGGTAGAAATTGCATTATGGAAATGACAATGTACTTAATATGCATTAATGTGCAAAATATTTTAAACAGAGGTAGACACATGTACAAAATACGGCAATTATACATTCAACTTTGTATTGATACACATATTATCTCATTCAAACATATAGAATAATTTTCCATTTGTATCAATATACAAGCATCTATACTATGGTCAACTTTGTATCAATATACACATTATCTCAATCAAACATATAGATTAATTTTCCATGTGCATCAATATACAAGCATCTGTACCATGACAATTCATTTTTGGTTTAGCCTTTGGTTAATAGTTGTTTGCACATGGATATAATAATCTCCTATCTATTCCCTTTTCTTTTCATTGAAAGAAGTTCCTACATCTATAATATCTTTCTAGCCTCTACCAAAGATTAACTTATAACCATCCTATCAGAATGATAATTGTCTATAAACCTCGGATGATAAACTTATCGGGAGAGGGACATAGTTTTCTCATTAGGTTGCTTCATGCTGGCTTGTGAGCAATGGTGTATATCTGTGCGGTCCTGTAAGACTAAAACAATAGTTAAGACCTAATGAAGTAACTACAAACAATTATAACCATTCTCATAGTACTGAGTAAGTCCATCTGAAATTCTTGTTAAAGGCATGGTATGGAGCTTTCTTACAACTGTCCTGAATGGTCTATACATCAAAAGTGATTATTGAGTGATATACAGCAGGTTCCTTCTTTCCCTGTCTCAAGGGTTTTTTTCTTTTCTTTTCTTTTTTTCATGATGGGGCCCCAACTTCCTTCTGGATACTTTGGAGAGTGTTGGTAGGAGAAATTGTTGTTTATAGTGGAAAGTCCAATAGATACTAATATCAAGTGAAGATATTGAGCCTTCAGGAAATATTGTGTGTAAACAAGATTCTTAATTTAAGAGAGTAGGAAATGCAGAAAGAAATAGAATTTAAAATAAAAGTGTGATAATATTGGTCCCTATCTATTTCATCTGTCCTTTGTCTCAACCCAGCTCAGTGAAAAAGCATAAGACTCTAAATCTCAGGGTCTTGGGTTAAGGTCCCACATTGGGTGTCAGATATTGCAGATGATACAAAGCCATTATATGTATATAACCTGGTAAAATTTATAATAACAAAATCACTTACAGTACAAAGGAGATTCAGAGGGGAGGTAAAGGATGAGGCAGCACACAGGGAATGCCACAGAGCTTCTTTCCTAACTGCACTGCAGGTTAAAAAAAGGGACCTTGTTCTCTCTTCTTCCTGGGGTCTTCCCAGCTGGGCACACCCCAACTGGATCCAGTTGCTTGACATCATGAGAGTTTACTTGGGTACCTTCTGATTTTCTGCTACAACCATTGTATAATTTTTATGTTTTCTTCTTTTTTATTCTTAGTTTTTAAGCTGTTAGGATAGTCTAGAGAGTAAGCCTGTTTTGGATGTATACTTGATAACAATTGTTTTCCCATTTTATAGGTGTGCTCTTTGCTTGATTGATGATGTTCCCTGTTACCTAGGAAGGTTATAATTTTATGAGGTTATATTTAATAATTGTTGGTCAGGAAGCTTGTGCTGTTATGATACTCCACTGAATTACCTTTCTAGTGACATTAAGTTCAAGTATATTTCCTACTTTCTCTTTCAGATTTGGGGTTTAATGTCTTATGCTTAAATCTTTTTTTTTTTTTAATGTGGGGCTTTGCACTCAAGGCACGTACTTTTTAAGATTTATTTATTTATTTATTATAGGTATAGTATACTGAAAAAGGATACCATATCTCATTATAGATGGTTATGAATCATCATGTGATTGATTGGAATTGAATCCAGGACCTCTGTAAGAGTAGTCAGTTCTCTTAACCTTGGAGCAACTAATGCTTAAATATTTAAATATTTAGAAATTTAAATATATTTCGGTTAAGGTAAGGATATATTTTTATTTTTATGCATGTAACCATTCAGTTTAAATAGTGACATTTGTTGAATGCTATTTTTTTTCTCCTATGTGTTTTACTTGTCTCTATAAAATCAGATGACTTTTGGTATATGGGTTATGGCAATGTCTTTAGATAGTTAATCTTAGATAAAGTTGTCTGATTTTGTTCCAATAAAATGATGCTTGGATTTTAAAGCTCTGCATTGTAACTTGAAATCTGAAATGGTGATAATGCCAGAAGATTTGATTATTCATGGTTGTTTTGGCTACACTGGATCTTTTGTTTTTAAATTTCAGGAAGAATTTAATTGGATTATTACTATAGATTGCAATGATTATATAAATTGTCTTGGTAGGATGATCATGTAAACCTTATTAATACATGTACATGGAAGTTTTTCCATCTTCTGACATGGTTTTTAATATCTTCTTCAGTATTTTAAAGTTTTTATTGTAGAAGGATTTTACTTTCCTAGTTAGATTTATTTCAAAATGCTTTGAATTTTTTATTATGAATGTTATTACATATCTAATTTCATTCTTTATATGTTCTATTTTTATATCAAAGGACTACAGACTGTTGTGTGTTTATTTTCTATTCTGCTTGTCTTCTAAAATATTAGCATATCAATTCAATATATATTTTATGTTTTTCATCCATTTTATATTCTACCAATCTCTTCATTAATTCAAAAGTCTAAACACTACTATACAACAGCAATAGTTTACTATTAGTTGCCTATAAACATGTATTAGTCAGCAACTTGCTACATGCCATAATCTATCCTAATCAATTTTCAGTGAAATTCCATCTAATGAGAGGATTCAAAGTTTTAAATTTATTATTCGTCACTACTCTGAGACAAACAACTAATCCAGAATCTTGGACTTTTACATAAATATTTGATAAATCTCTAGTCAAACAAAGATAAAAAATAATCTTTGAGAATATAACCATATTTATCAATTTAATTTTTTTATATTTCTCATAATTAATTTTTCTTTCCACTCATATTTTTCAAAATATGCCAATTAATATTTGATGTTGTTAATGTTTTCATTATATTACAAAAATATAAAAAAAAATTACAAATAATTTGTTATTTGAAGTTTCTGACCCCAATCGGGCCAGAAGTGCATCCTACCCATGGCTGCTTTTTCCTCCCAAAATGACTCAGACACTTATATTAATTTCATTGTGTTTGGTCTATGTCTCAGGCACATTGCTAGCTAGCTCTTTCATCTTAATTCAACCCATTTTCACTAATCTGTTCTGCCACATGGTTCATGGCCTGTAGCTCACCTGTATTCCTACGTGCTTCTTTTTTAGCGGCCAAATGGAGTCTGTCTGGTTCTGCACTCCTCTTACATAAACCTCAATTTCTCAGCCTACTTATGGTGTCCTTCCATGGCCAAAATGTTTCTTTATGTAAAGAATGGTTTTCACATCATGCAAAAAGACATTCTCTCATCAATAATTTAAATAAAGTCATTAAATGGCATTATTTTAGACATTCTACTCAGCTGTGATTACCCAAACAATACTGTGGATCTTATCGTTGTTCTTATGTTCTTTTGAAATTTACAAATTGCCAGAATGTAGTTATTTTTAAAATGTGACAGTGTTAGAACACTTACTATAAAACAATCAATAACCAAAATCAAAGAAATTTCTGGTACACATTTAAATGTACTGGTTTTTCCTCCTCCCAATAATGAATATGCATTCATTTTCCCCACGTTTGTTTCAGCATTTCTTGTCATTTCCTTAATATCTATCCTAAAAGTGCAGTGAGATAAAGTTCAAGTGGCTTACTTTTAAATTTAGGTAATTACTATGAATGTTGAATGAATAAAAATATAACTGTACATCATATGTATTTAATCTGTTAAGACCTGAATGCAAAGTTAATTTTTCTGTTTTTTTTTTCCAGACAAGCTGTCTCTAACTTGTTCTATAGACTATACTGAACTTGATATTACAGACTCAGCAGACTCTGCCTCTTGAATGCTGAAATTAAGGTGTGCAACAACATCTAGCATTAATTTTCTTTTTTAAAAATTTTCTAGTTTAGTTTTTTGTGATTAATTTTGTAGTTCTTTCCATTTTCTAGATAATATCCTGTCAATTCTTGACTAAAATATAGCTGGTTAGAAATTTTCTGCAATTTAGTGAGTTGTTTATCTCCTCTATTGATATAGTTTTCTTATTAAGAATAAAAGTATTTTAAATTTACATATAATTACACTTGTTAATTCTATCAGCCATACCATGTTATTAGCATTCTTAAATTAGTTTTTGCTAATATTTATTTCATCTTAAATTTCTATATTTTAGGCATTAAATTGAGAGTTTTTGTTAATTTTTATTGACTATTGTACTGAATGAGATATATGGGTCCATACACTATGAAGATTTTTTATTATAGACTTATCCAAACCTGAAATAAGACTTGGCTTTGACACACATATATAGACAAAGGATTCTATGCCCAAGGAAGAGAATACCACATATCTTTGTTCTTTTCACAAGAGCAAGTTAATGAATTTAGCCTACAATTTTATCAAAAGAGAATAGATAAAAAGTGTGGTATCTATAATAAATAGAGCTGTATTTAACAATAAAAATGTAAAAATTTGCATGAAAATTAATGTATTTGAAAATGCATTATTAAGTATGATAAACCATGTTTAGAAAGACATGTACTACATGTTGCCTGTGACATGCATCAGACTCTAGTATTTAACTTTTAGATAAGTGTGTTTATGAGTGAATGGGTGAGGGAAAATGCTAAGAAATCAAAAAGATGGTCATGAAATGGAAAAAAAGGTGAGTAATAAACAAGGAAATAAAAGTAGATAAGCCTGAATTTTTTAGTTAGAAATTTTTTTAAAAAAAAAAGGTACAGATTAAAAAATGTGAGAAGAGTGACTGAGCGGGGCAGGAGAGGGAATGGAGCTTGAACAAAAATATACATAAATAAAAAGAATGACTTTATTATAATAAAATATATATAAAAAATTTGAGAAGCAGATCTAGCATTCAAAGCACAAATTATTCTTTCTTTTACTATATTTTTCCTCTTTCCTCTCCTTCACGTACCTCCTTCTCACTTTCCCCTTGCCTTACTTTTACCCTTTTTTTTCTGAAAAGAAAAGCCTTTAATGGATATAGACAAAACATGTTATATCAAATTTTAGAAAGACTAAGCATCTCTCCATGTACTAAGACTTGGAAAAGCATCCCAGTATAAAGAGTAAGGTTCCAAAAGCCAGCAAAAGAGTCAGACATAGCCTCTACATTCACTATTTGGGGTCCCACAAGAAGACCAAGTATCACACATATCCAGAATTCCTAGGAGGGATAGGGACACCCACCCCACTATATAAACTTTCTTCATTTTTTGAGCCATTTTCTTGTTTCAGACACGCTTCTGCTTTTACCTGCATATTGGCTTCCTTACAATTAAGAAAACATTCTTTACAGCTTTGTTTAATTATCTGTAAAGTGGGGGAATTAAACTACTCTCGTGTTTACATGTCATAGTATATGTGAGAAAAGTAAACTAGTTTATTAATTTTTTATTTTGTTGTTGACCTATAGAAGGCATGAGAAGAACAGGAGAGGATGGATGTATTCATGAAGGAGCACAGTATGAGACTTGTATCATAAACAGTTCATTTTGCTGTTTTGGTATTAAAAATCGCTGAAATGTACAATCTATTGTATATATAACAAAGACTTATTTAAAGAGTAAAGTTTACCAATTATTTTATGTAAGAAATAGTTTCTCCTGTATCTCAAAAATGTATTAGAAGGAAAACTCTGCTTACATGAAAAGCAGAGCAAATTGAATCCGTTAAAATAACCGTAGGGCACCTCTAGGGCATCCAGCATTGAACCCTACAATGTTCCTTGTCAAAATGGGTGCAAAGGAGAGAAACTATAAAAATTGTAAAACAGCATTCACTTACATTAATCAGAGATGGCAGTTGCTGTTATTACTGAAACTCTGCTGCTATCTGATGCAGGGCTATATGACCTTGAGAGAAAAAGTACAGAGGATTTTATAAGGAAGAAAAAAGAAATGCAAGAACTATACTTTGAAAAAGTTCAGAATAAAACTTTTTACAATTAGAATGTAATTAAATTTCTAAGTTGTATTCTTTAATAAAATAAATTTAAAAATAAATTTCAACATTATTTTTGTTTTATGACCAAATGGACATTTTAACATGTGAGATTTATTATAAAACTACTATTTTCAAAATTCATGGCAATATTTATCAAAATATCGTTTATCTGATGAATGAAACTTTAATATTTTCAAATGATATAGCATATCTTTATCTAAGTCTTATATAGACTTGTGCAAGTTTGGATTCAGAGCATACTTGTGTATGAGCACAGTACAACAGTGAGGAACAATACAGTATTTAGAGTAATGATTTTTTTAAGTAATCTAGTTTTCTGGTAAATTATCTTTTACATTTTTTAGTTACTCGGTTTGTGTGTGCATGTAGGTGTATATGAGTAAGAGTATTGTGTGTGTGTGTATGTGTATAGGTGTATGTGAATAAGAGTTTGTGTGTGTATATATATCGGTGTATGTGAGTGAGAGAGACTGTATATGTGTGTGTGTGTGTGTGTGTGTGTGTGTGTGTGTGTAGGTGTATGTGAGATTATGTGTGTGGGGTCGGTGGATGAGTGGGTGGTTGGTATAGTTAGCATGCAGTCATGAGGGTGGAGGTCAAAGAACCATTATCTACAGTTGGTTTCTTCCTTCTACCAAGGTTGGAATTCACATATTAGACTTGCCCAAGCATGTCTACCTGCTGAGAAAGGGTGATCGTTGGCTCTCTGGTAAATTAATTTAAGAGAGAAAATAAACTGTTTACATTCTAGTCTTTGATATTATAGATTAGAATATGTGCAAGTATAGGTAGTCTGAGTTTTTGTAAATACCTTAAAAATAATTTAGGGGCATTAGTAGAAATGCTATCCAACTACTGATGCTTACGACAGTAACAAAGGTTATGTTTTGATATGTGCCAAATAGTTCCACAATTTGCATTGGGTGTGTGTGTTGGAGGGGAGTGAATCAACTGATATTACCGTGTTGACTTGAGTATCTATAGCTGACAGTGCTCCCTTCAGGCATTTTGGAGAGGTTGAGCTAACAGTGCAGACAGCTGACAGAAAAAGAATGATGAATTAACACTCAGAAGCCAGGATAATAAATAGTACAGAAAATGGTTTCAGAAAATTTAGAAAGTTGACTTGTAAATACAACAAATCTTCTAAATTTCATAGGATATATAACTTAAATAATGCACTGTATTATAAGTATATATATTTCTCAATAAATGTATATGATTTCTAATAATAAAAATATTAGATTTTATTAGCGAAAATATACATCAAATTATTAAAATTGTAATAATACTAGTGTAGGTATGGGAGCAATAAATATAAATATTTTCTTCAAAGAGAGATTTTTATATTTTGAAGATGAACAAAAAAAACCTACAAAAATAAGATACTTACAAAATAAAGTGCTCATTTCACAACACAAGTTTTACTGAATACATATTTGTAGAAGCAAATTAATAAAAACTCAAGCAAAAAATGATCAAATTTTGTATTATGAAATGCATAATGTTTAGATCCACCTAGTGCAATATCTCAGATTATTCTGCATATCATTCACATTGGCAATTCTATACTTCATTTTCACTACGATACAAAAAAAAAGACAACCAATTTCTAAGCCCAACAGTGATTTCCCTTATGTGATCCTAAAGGCGTTGTTGAAATATGTGTAAAGGAAATTTCTGCTGATACAAATCTGTTGTCATCATAATACATTCTTATTTCCAGTCATGTTTGATATTTTAATAATTGACTAATTATTAAATTTTAATAATTGTATAATTATCTTTTAATAATTGCCTGTTCATTTATTAACTCCTGAGTGTATGAGTATGTGTTTGTGTGCACACACTGTGTATGTATGTGTACTGACAGTATTGAGCACATGTGTGATATAAGGACAACTTAGTATGCTCATTTATGTTCTTGTAATATGAGGTTTTAAAATAAATTTTCTACGATATGCTCTATGTTCTGAGACCAGAGGAAAATGATAAGTGTCTTCTTCTATCATTATTTAGCCAGGTTCCCTCATACAGCCTTGAATTAAATTGACTAGCCTAAAAGGAACTTTTATACTATTGCTTTTCATGGTGTTGACACTACAAGAATTCCCACGGCAATATCTAGCAGTTTAATTTTGCACAGGAAGTTAAAACTAAATCCTCATGCTTCTGTAGAAATTCTCTTCTTCCTAAAGCTAGCTCTGTGGTCTTTTTTCTATTCAGTATTGTACATCACAGTTGTGTTTGTTCTCATGTTAACAATAAATTAATACATTAACTGTTAGTAATTAGTTTTCTTTTTTTCTATTTCTTAAATTATATTGACCTGCAAAGAATTTTATTCTTGCATAGACAGACTTAATGATTAAGATATTTTTATGGCCTGAAGTTATCTATTTCTGAGCTTATGTTAGATGAAAATGAATGTGCTTCATAAAAAAAGTTGAATTGATAGGATTTAAAGAGTTTACAGCCTAGTCAAACCCTGTTTTTAGGTTAGAACCTTAGAAACTTAAGTAAGTGTGTAGTAGTAGCAAGTTGAAGGAAAATAAGAACACATTTAGAAGAAAATGTCATGTGTCATCAGAGACATTTTTATTTATTGCTATCCATTTAAGCTTTCCAGTTTCTGTAGACCTAGGCTGACTGCTCAACTAAAGCACATATGATAAGACTATTAGAAAAATTATAACTATAAAATATATAATGGTCAGAACTCCTTTGCTATTTTAAGAAATAGGTGCTAATAGCTTACAAAAATATTGGCTTCTTATATACAGAGATGAATTAGCAATATCAAGAGTTAGCATTTTTAATTACATCATAAAACTGCTTTTCACTAGAGAAACCCACATTTCCTGCAGAAATAACGTATAGAAGATTTGCTAGAGTAAGAGCTAACTTAAAACACCTCACCATGACATGTAGACCCCTTCATCTAACATGTGATTGCATGAGTCTCACAACGTAATTTTTCATTGTAAAAGACATAATTACAGAAAGTAACAGCATTTCATTAAGAAGAGAAAGTATGAAACTCAACTCAAATGCCAATGTTTTCATAGCCTAACATCAGTATAATTGAAATATACTTGATAAAGTGTTACAATAAAAATAAAAAAGAAAATATATTCTGCATCAAATTTAATATGAAGTAAAAAAAGAAGAAAGTATATGAAGACCATATGTACTTTATTTATCATGGTGTGTGTGCACACATGTTTATAATACACATGTGTGTGTGTGTATTTGTAAATAATGTTCAGCATATTCTATAGTGTGCTTCTCACAGGGTAATTGTGATGCTTAAAGACGGTTTCAAATATTGTGAGTCTACTTTTTCTTTCCTCCTTGTGGGTTCTTGGGATTAAACACACAGTTTCAGGCTGGCATACCAATTTATTGTTTCCTGTAGATCCCTGTGGCTAGCTTGGGGCAGCATTTTTAGAGAATTTAATGGGAATTAACTTTTGTAACCCCAGCACACACTGCCCCAATACAACCATCACTTACATGTTGTAGATTAAAAGGCGAGGCACTGAGTGTCCATTTACATTTCTTAAAATAACACAGATTAAATAAACTGTTGTAAGTAATTGTTGTTTCAGAATCTTATTATGTGATATAATTCAAAAATTATCAGTAAAAGTTTTGTATAAATCAAGAGTAACCATTTAAAATCATATATTACACACAACTATCATCGGAATTTTTATAACCTGTTATTAAGGTATCAGATTATTAATGCATATGAAATACAGGTGACATGTGTGTGCCATTCAAACATCAATAAATACATTCATTTTTTGTATTCTTATATTTTCTTTTTGTTAAATATAGGTTTTTTTCCAACACAATCATAACACAGTTTCCCCTCTTTTTACTACTCCTAGGACCTTTCTAACTCCCCTTCCATCTGGATTCAATCCCTTTTTGTCTCTCACTAGAAAACAATAACCTAATGTGCTAAGAAGGCACTATTGGTCTCTAAACAAACAAACAAGAAAAAAAAGCCAAGCATACCCAAGTGGCAAACCACAACCACTGAACATCTTGGGATCAGAAACACCCTGGACTGACCCTTCGGATCCCAGTCCAACTATAGGAACACCTGACTCACTCTTTAGGGATGGTGGACAAAACTGAATTTGGCCAGGAGTGGAGACTGATCCAAGCATTACTGGGTCAGTGGGACCATAGGACTGTCTTCTCCCTGCCCAGGGAGGGGATGGGAGTTGCGGAGAAGTAAAATGACCTGATGTGGTGGGAGGGGGAAGGGACCTTGAATAAGGATATACAGGGATGGAAAAAAAATTCAGAGGGAAAGCTGAACACAAAGTAAATATATATGTAGCAATCTTATTTGCATTTCCACCCTTGATAAGCCATGCTTATGATTTTTATCTTCTTTATAGTTATTGTTAACTTTTCAGCATTTTAAATTCATTTTACTGTTTTTTTGATAAATACAAAATAAATTAAAAAGAGGAAAAAAAGAAACAAAAAAGAAAACAATAACCTTCTAGGCAATAACATCAAAACATAATAAAATATAAGATCAATCAAAGCCCATCATATCAAATTTGAACAAATTTTTTCAACATAAAAATAAAAGATCTTTTATTCATATTTAGGTATTTTCCCTACATTCCTGACCTCTCCAGGAATTTTATCATGAAGGAGAGTTGGGTTTTGTCAAAGGTTTTTTCTGAATCTAATTAGATGATCATGTGGGCTTTTTCTTTGTATCTATTTACATGACAGATGACATTCACAGTTTTTTATTTAGTTAAACCATCACTGCATCTCCGGGATGAAGCCTACTTGACCATGGTGGATGATTTTTTTGATATGCTGTTGGATTCAGTTTGTCAGAATTTGTTGAGAATTTTTGCATCAATGTTCATGTGGGAAATTGGTCTGTAATTCTCTTTATTTTTTGTGTCGTTGAGTGTCTTGGGTATTAGGGTTATTGTGGGCTCATAAAAAGAGGTTGGCAATATTCCTTCAGTTACTACTGTACGGAGCAATTTGAGGAGTACTGATATTAGTTCTTTGAATGTCTGATAGAAATCTGCACTGAAAAGGCACTTTTTTTTTAATCTTATTTATTTATTTATTTTTTACTTGGGAGCCTTTTAATGACAGCTTCAATTTCCTTTGGGGTGATAGATCTATTTAGGTCTTTAATCTGATCTTGATTTAATTTTGGTAAGTGATACCTGTTGAGAAAGCTGTCCATTTCATCTAGGTTTCCCATTTTTGTGGAGTATAGATTTTCAAAGTATGACCTTATTATTCTTTGGATTTTTTAGGAGTCTGTTGTTATATCCCCCTTTTCATTTCTGAATTTCTTAATTTGGATAATCTCTCTCTGCATTTTTGTTAGTTTGGATAAGGGTATATCTATTCTGTTGACTTTCTCAAAGAATCAACTCTTTGATTCATTGATTCTTTGTATTGTTCTCTTTGTTTTAATTGTATTGATTTAAGTTCTAAGTTTGAATATTTCCTGCTTTCTACTCCTGTAGGTGAGTTTGCTTCTAATTGTTCCAGGGCTTTCAGCTGTGCTATTAGGTCTCTTGTGTGAGATTTCTCTAGGTTTTCATATAGGCATCTAGTGCTATGAAATTTCTTTTTAAGATTGCTTGCATTGTGACTCATAGATTTGGATATGTTGTAGATTCATTTTTTGTTAAATTCTAGGAAGTCTTTGACTTCTTTCTTAATTTCTTTCTTGACCCAGAGATGGTTCAGTTGAGTAACATTTAGTTTCTATGAGATGGTAGGCTTTCTGAGACTTTTGATATTGTTGAATTCTAACTTTAGAACATGGTGATCTGATATGGTACAAGGAGTTATTCCCATTTTTTGTATCTATTGATATTTGCTTTATGACTAAGTATGTGGTCAATTTTAGAGAAAGTTCCATGGAGTGCTGAGAAATATTTATATTAATTTGTGTTTGGGTGGAGGGTTCAGTACATATCTACTAATTCCATTTGTGTCATAACTTCTGTTAGATCCCTTATTTCTCTTTTGTGTTTCTGTCTGGTTGACCTATCTAAGGATGAAAGTGGTGTTTTGAAGTTTCCTACTATTAGTGTGTCAGGTCTGATATGAGGTTTAAACTTCAGTCATGTTTCTTTTATATATGTTGGTGCACTTCTGTTGGGGTATAAATATTCAGGATTGAAACTTTGTCTTGGTGGATTTTTCTTGAGATGAAAGAAAGTGATGTCTGTCCTGAACTCTTTTATTAATTTTAGTTTAAAGTCTATTTTGTTACATATTAGAATGGCTACACAAGCTTCTTTCTTAGGGCCATTTGATTGGAGAGTCTTTTTCCAACCCTTTACTCTGAGCTTGTGTCTGTCTTTGAAGTTGTGGTGTGCTTGTATGCAGTGGGAGGATAGCTTTTGTTTTTGTATTCGTCTTGCTAGTGTGTGTCTTTTCATAAGTGAATTGAGTCCATTGATATTAAGGTATATTAAGGACCATTGATTGCTTTCTCCTGTTATTTTTGGTGATATCTTGTGTATATTTCCTTTTTTTGGGAGGGAGGTTCTTATGTGTACTTATTGATTATGGTTACATGGGTGTTTATGGTTTCCTTAGGTTGGAGTTTTCCCTGTAGGGCTTTTTGTAGAACCAGATTTGTTTAAATCTGGTTTTGTCATAAAATATTCTGTTTACTCTATCTATGGTGATTGATAGTTTTGCTGGACACAGTAGTCTAGATTGGCATCTGTGTACTTTCAGTGTCTGTATAATGTCTGACCAGGACCTTCTTGCTTTCATTGTTTTCAATCAGAAATCTGGTGTTATTGTAGTGGTTCTGCCTATATAGGTAATTTAGAAGGATTGTTTTGGTGATCCTGGGTTTCCTGTTATTCCATATGAAGTTGAGTATTGTTCTTTCATGGTCTCTAATAAATTGTGTTGAAATTTGGACAGGTATTGGATTAAATCTGTAGATTGCTTTTGATAAAATTGACATTTTTATTATGTTTATCCTAGCTATGCAGGAGCATGGGAATTCTTTCCATTTTTGATATCTTCTTAAATATTTTTCTTCAGTGAGATGACTGCTACTTCTTTGATTAGAGTTACACCAAGACATTTGATGCTATTTGCAGCTTTTATAAAGGGTGACTTTCTTCTAATTTCTTTCTTAGCCCTTTTATCTTTAATGTATAGAAAGGCTATTGTTTCTTTCTTTTTCTTTTTTTCTTTTTCTTTTTCTTTTTTTTTTTTTTGAGTTGATCTTGTACCCTGCTACATTGTTAATGGTGTTTATGAGCTTCAGGATTTCCCTGGTAGAATTTTGTGAGTCAGTTATGTATACAATCATGTCTTCTGCAAATAGAGATAGTTTCACTTCTTCTTTTCCAATTTGTATCCACTTAGTCTCTTTTCATTCTCCAATTGACTTAGCTAAACTTCAATAACTGTATTGAACAGATAAGGGAAATGGAACAAATTCCCACAGTGATGGCTGACTGGAGCTCTGGGGAAGCTCACTGAATTAAGAACTTTAAATCAACCCTAACACTAACCATAACCCACTGGAAAACATTCAAGAAAAGAAACTAGGCCCTCTAAAAATAGGCAGCTGTCCAATGACATGGCCAATATTTGGAGCCGCGAGGGGAGGGATCAGACTGTGTTTCTATGCATAGAGTGGCTCTTCAAAGCCCATTATTTCCAGAGGAACACCAAACCCAGTCATGACATTAGGATGGGTAAATCAGACCTGCCTGTAGTGGATGCTGAGCTGATCCACATTGCTGCTTTAGTGTCTATGGGTTTATATGAGCTATTTGCAATTGATTAAGATGGCCTTGGTCTCCTGGCATTCCCCATCTCACTCTACTCTGCTGCCTCTACCAGAAGCTCTGAGGAAATGAATTTGATTGAGACATCTAAAATAAATATATTTCTTTTTTTCCTTCTTTATTTTGTATTTAACAAAAAAAAGTAACATGAATTTAAGATGAGGAAAAGTTAGCAATAACTATGAACAGGATAAGAATCATAAGCATGGCTTATCAAGGGTGGTAATGCAAATAAGATTGCTACACATATATTTTCTATGTGTTCAGCTTTCCCTCTGAAATTTTTTTTTCCCATCCCTGTATATCCTCATTCAAGGTCCCTTCCCCCTCCCACCACATCTTGACATTTCTCTTCTCTGCAACTCCCCGTCCCTTCGCTGGGCAGGAAGCAGACAGTCCTATGGTCCCACTGACCCAATAATGCTTGGATCAGTCTACACTCCTGGCCAAATCCAGTTTTGTCCCCCCTCCCTCAAGAATGAGTCTGGTATTCCTATAGTTGGAGTGGGATTCGAAGGGTCAGTCATAACAGAAGTTTTTATGAACAAATTTTGTATTATTATTATGTATTAGACATAAGACATTACTTATTTAAGCTAAATAAATAAATACGTAATTTGTGGTTTTTAATTATTTTTAATTTTCCACATCTTAATAATTAAGTAAAAAATTTTCCAAAGTTGAAAAATTTTAAATTTTTAATTTGGAATAAACTGAAGCAAAATAAAAAATCAATTTTGAACACTGTTATGACCTAGGATTTGGCCCAATTTTCTTTTTTTTTTTCCTTCTTTATTTTGTATTTATCAAGAAAAAAAACAGTAAAAAGAATTTAAAATGCGGAAAAGTTAACAATAACTATATAGAGGATAAGAATCATAAGCATGGCTTATCAAGGGTGGAAATACAAATAAGATTGCTACACATATATTTTCTTTGTGTTAATCTTTCCCTCTGAATTTTTTTTTCCATCCCTGTATATCCTTATTCAAGGTCTCTTCCCCCTCCCAACACATCTGGTCATTTTTCTTCTCTGCAACTCCCCATCCCCTCCCTGGGCAGGGAGCAGACAGTCCTATGGTCCCACTGACCCAATAATGCTTAGATCAGTTTCCACTTCTGGCCAAATCCAGTTCTTTCCCC
>PVIH01003509.1:0-98024 GCA_004025045.1 Sigmodon hispidus
TATACAGGGATGGAAAAAAAAAATTCAGAGGGAAAGCTGAACACAAAGAAAATATATGTGTAGCAATCTTATTTGCATTTCCACCCTTGATAAGCCATGCTTATGATTATTATCCTCTGTATAGTTATTGTTAACTCTTCCGCATTTTTAAATTCTTTTTACTGTTTTTTTGATAAATACAAAATAAAGAAGAAAAAAAAAAGAAAACATAAGGGGGGGCGGGATAGGCTGAACATTATCACCTCTTGTTTACACGAAACTGAGGATCAAAAGGATACAATAATTCCAAAAATAAAACTACCAAAACAGACAACAGATAGTAGATGAAATGAGTACTGGGCAAGGTTTTTCGAAATTGATGTTTTATTCTCTCTGCAGAGAAATCATTATATTATTTATCTTGGTAATTCAAGAAGGATAGTATGTCCACTCCTCATGGATGCTGAACTAATCCACCTTGAGACCTCTTGCCCTTTCTGGGGAGGGTATGGGTGGATGAGGAGGAGGGTGGCTGAAGACTGACCTGGAGGGAATGGGAAGAAGGGGGTTTCAACAAGGGGATACATAGATAAAAAAGACATTATCCTATAAAAATAAAATAAAATAAAAAATAAACTGGAAACAAGCATAATTAAACTTGGTGATAAAATAAACCCACAAAAAAAAAAAAATGGAGACCTTCAAGGCACTCTGTGTTGTTCAGGGCCCTGCCCGGCTGTCTGCTTTCACATTCTCATCTAATTCAACTGTTACCATCAGCCCCCTACTCCAGGTTCTCCATGGATTGGTGTTCAACCAATCACAAAAAAGAAAATACTCAGAAAGAAGTGACAGGCATATTGAACACATGTGCGTTTGCCATTGCCTTAGCGCTGCAATACCGAATGGTCACACAGCGTCAGGACTCCTAAGGGGCTCAGGCTAGGGTGCTCAGAGGACTGCGCACAGGGCCTGAGCACCCAGGGACATGGCATTCACAGCTAGCCTGGAGCCAGTTCCCCACACATACAGAGGGGCGACCATACTGATCTGTCACACACACACTGTTTCCTCCTTGGTGTCAGTCTGGCATGGGTCTCAGTGTCTCCCGCCAGGTTTCTAGAACCCCCTTCTGAAGTTCGTCCTGAGTCTTGGCTCCTCCCATCAAGCCTCACCCTGTGGCCAGAGGGACTTTCACAAGCAAAATCACATCCCTCTTCCTCTGCAGATTTCTGCAGTCTCTGGTCACAGTTTGTTTTCTTTTTAAAATTGTTTTGTACTTCAATGCATAAAAGTTATGCATATCAATGGATACTACATTGTATTTCAGTATGTATGTGTGCCCACTGTGTGATATTTAAATTGAGTTAAATGGATCCGATTCCTCAAATTCTTCTTGCAGTAGTATTGGTGATCAAAGCCTGGGCCTTGCACAGGCAAGTCCACCATGGAACCACAGCCCTAAACATTTGCTTTTCAAATTTCTTAGTATGTGTTTGTGTGTGTGTGTGTGTATACACGTGTGTGAGAGCATGTGCATGTGTATGCGCGCACACACACGTGGAGGTCTAAGTATAATTTTCAGAAGTTGGTTCTCTTTTTCTACTATGACATCTGGGGATTGAACTCAGGGCCTCGGTCTTTCGTGGCAAGCCCTGTTAAGCTGCTGAGCCATTTGCCAGCCCACTGTGCTCTTAGTGATAGCACAGACACTGCTCTCTCCTGCCTACCCATAGCTGAGTGCTTGCTGATCTACCTCCCCGGCCCCTCCCCTCAGTCCCCAGTATCCAGTGACCAGGGTTCCACTTTCAGCTGTAGGAGATCAAGTTTTTCTGACTGCACACAAGAGTGGGATCAGGAGCTCTCTGTCTCGCTATGGCTGGCTAACTTTGCATCGCATCTCATTTCATCTGTGTGGTCACAAATGACAGGACTTCACTGTTTTTATGGCTGGATAGTATTTCATTGTTATGTATGGACCACGATTCCCTCATCTATAGTCCTACTTCATCACATTCTCTCGACAGAGCCGAGCAATGTGTCGCTGTGTATGTCTGTTCCTCTTATAAATGTTCACATATGGGCTGGAGAGATGGCTCAGAGGTTAAGAGCTCTGACTGTTCTTCTAGAGGTCCTGAGTTCAATTCCCAGCAACTACATGGTGGCTCACAACCGTCTATAATGATATCTGGTGCCCTCTTCTGTATACTGTATACGTAATAAACAAATAAATCTTTTAAAAAATGTTCACATACGGTTCATAGATGAGTATAATGTGTATACTTAACAGTTGCTGTTGCTGATGAGTTACATTGTGCTCTTCATGGCTCACTGCACCACAACCCAGGCCTACAGGAAGCTCCTCTGTTGAGCTTTCTCAAAAAGCTGCACCCCTACCTTCCAGTGCTTAGGGTCCCTAAAGGGCACCTCAGTACAGTATTTGGGTGACATATTACTGTACTTCTTATTTCTTTCTCTCTGTGTGTGCATGTGGGTGCACATGCCACAGCACACAGTCAGAGAAAAATTGACAGCAGTCGGTTCTGTCCTTGCACTATGTGAGCCTTCGGGATGAAACTCCAGTCAGCAGGCTTGGGAGCAGGTGCCTTTACCCGCTGACCCATCTCACTGATCTCTTGGGTGATATTTTAAACAATGGTATGAACAGCAAGCCATGAAAAAGACATACAGCTACAGTGTGAGAGCAGAAATAGGAAAGCAATCTTCACCCCTACCACCCTTACCCCCGTAAGGTCTTCCCCATGACCATGTGCCCCAGTAGTGCCAGCAACTCACATTCTCATGGTTTCCTGTGTGTCCAGGAACTAGCAGACCTACACAGTGCTGATTTCAACAGTAGGTGAATTCACTAAGAGTCAGTAAATACAGCGGATCCTCTGGGATGTCATCCCTCAGGATCCACAAAGGGTTAAGTCAGATTCCCATGGCCAGTGCACATGCTTATGACACTGCCCATCACCTCCATGTTCTAATATCTCACACAATGCAGTACAATGTAAACATCATAAAATACTAGATCTTATGTATTGTTTAGGACATACTGGCAAGGAAGAGAATTCTGTCCACTATTCAGTTGTAATCCTTATAGGCTCAACTCTACTTTCAACCCAGATTTTATCAAACCTGCAAATAGGGAAACCCATAAACTCCAAGAACTGTCTGTATTTTGATGTTGTTTCTTAGGACAGGGTCTTATTCTGAAGCCCTCCAGTTTAGCCCAGAACTTACAGCCAAATTGGCCTTGAACTCATGAAAATGGCTCATCCCTGCTAAGACTCAAAAGAGATTTCACTGTGAGGTGGGACCTCTGAGAGGGATTAGTACCTTAGGAGGAACTTACCACTGTCCAGTAGGTCTTCCTTGCATTCCACCCACCACACACACACACCGCCCACCCTGCCCATCTCTGCCATGAGCTGAACATTGCCTGTGCCCATTCGACCTTGGACTTTCTAACATCTGAAGCTATCTACCAATAGAAAGCTTTGTGTTTTACAAGCTTCCCATCCCAGGTTTTCTATTTTAATAACAGAAATAGACACCAGGCTAGCAGAGTAGCTGAGACCTCTCATGATCTGGGCCCTAGACACCCTCTCTTTTCTCACATTCTTCACACTGACTGCTCCTCACTACCACTTGAAGCAGGAAGTCCTACATCCATGCCAGTAACTCCTCAATCCAGCAAGCAGGACAGTGAATCCCTGAACAAGAGGCCAGTGAGTGTTGGGCAACAGGAGTGATGCTGATGTGAAAAGTGAAGCAGCACAGGTCACTGCCACCATGCTCTCCACGTTTATAGTTCTCGTTTTAACTATAGCAGAGTGTCTCCATAGGCCTCTGGACCAGCTAGTATAGAACAACATATTCGACAGATGTTACCCCACCAAATTGGGTAACAACTTGACTGCAAGTGCCATTACCCAATTCCGAAATGACAGACCAATAAATGCAATTTCACTAGCCCATGCAGCAGTAAGAAAAAACAAAGCCAGTGTCTGCAAAAGATGACCCAGTTGAGGACTGAATCTGCCAGGTTATTTCATCTCACTGGGCAACAGAAGATTCAGTTGTGTGGCCTTGGGGTCCTCGGAAGACTAAGGCAAAATGAGTTAAAATAGTAAGTTGCTTTATCAACACAGTCTTTTGTGAGTTTTATTGTTCCACTTTGAATGACAGGTCAAATGATTGACAGGAGTTGTTCCATCCCATTATATAATGACTGTCCTGCTAAATGCTTGCTGGGAATCTGTTTCCAAAGCCTCGAGCTGTGTTATGTAAGAGCCCTGGTCCCTGCCGTTTGGAGCAGACTAAGGCAGAAATGGCCTTTAAGACATTGCACAAGTTTTAAAGTGGTGACCCTACAAATAAACAGTGATTTTTAAAAGAAAGGGGAAAAAGTTTATAAACCCAATAAAGATGTGACGGGGCCAGGCAAGATGAAAAGAATAGTGTTGAGGCTGTGGTCAGCCACCTTCTGACGCCTTCAGAGCACTCAAATCTGGAATGATTCTTCACACAGAAGGGGCAGAGTCTCAAAAATAACAGCCCGTCGCTACCCCCCCCAGCCCCACCCACTGCCACCACTGAACTGTTTGGGTTCACTGTAAAAAGTACAAAAGAGCCAGCAGAGGAAGGGCTTGGTAGGAAGGAGGAAGGATTGCCAGGTCTTTCCCTGGCCAAGATGCCTCGCCCAGTCAGTCTGGGGAAGAGCTGGAGCCATAGGGCAGCAAGCAATACCTGGGCTCACCATGCACCCAGCTGCCATCAGGTGACCTACAGCTGCCATTGATTGAGCACTTATTAGTGAAGCAATCAATATATATAGCCAGTCTTTCATATCTGCATTCTCCGTCTATGATTCTGACCAACTGTGGACACAAAATCTTCAAAAAAGACTTTTCCTTTTTCATTCTCCTGACGCAGTGAGGTCTAATAACTATTTATACAGCATGCACGTTATATGAAGCCTGGCATTATATAAATTACATAGAGAGGTATGCAGATTATATGCAAATACACCGCTTTATTGGAAAAGTGAGTATCTGTAGGGCTGAGATCCGTAATCTCAGGATTCTGGAACCAGCTCTCTGTGATGTTGAGCTCCAACTCCATGTGTAATCTCACCTAGTCCTCAAATGCATTCTGAAAGTCGCCACTACAAGCCCTATTGAGAACACAGGCATGCAAGCAGAGAGTGCGCTGATCTGATGGTAATAGAGATGGGATCTGAGGCAGTTCCAGAGGCCAGTGAGCTCCCATTCTCTGAATCACTGAGCCATACCTTGGCTGTCATGAGCTGTCTAGTGCTCTTCTGGAACCGTTAACTAAGCTTGAATTGCGGCTGAGTCTCAGGAGTGGCTAACGGAAGCGGCCAGCTTGGGTTCCAGCTAGAGGGAAGGAGATACTGCAAACAGAGAAGCAGATTTTGAGGTTTACAGAAGCTAAGCACAAGGATTCAAAGGGGTTTTAGTAACATTAGGATCCCAAATTCTGGACTGGCAAGATGACTCAGGAGGTAAAGCTGCCTAACCCTAACCCTAACCCTATCCCTAACCCTAACCCTATCCCTAACCCTAACCCTAACCCTGCAGCCCATATGATGGAAAGAGAGAATGAGTTCCCCCTGAAAGCTGTCTCCTGACCTTCACATGCATGCCATAACACATACATACCCATATGTATACACAGACAAATAAACAGATCAATAAATTTGAAATTTGGAGCAAAAAAAATATCCTATGTCTGTCTTTTTAAAAAGAAAATAATCAAAATGTTTTTACTAACAAATCTAACTAGCTTAAAATAACCCATAGAAAACAGATGGGGAGGTACACTTCAAGTTTTGTCCATCTTACTGGACTTGGGGATCTTTTGGTCTTCCTGTCCACGGTCCACAGGGTCAGCTCCATCCTGAGAAAGGGCTTTGATAGGCTATGAGTTGCCATTATGGTGAGCATGCTCTTCATCATATTCATGTGAAGAGAAGCCCCACTTTCTGGGACCCTGGGAAGCAGTTAGAAAGCCTCCTCTCTCCAAAGGCCCCTCCCCCATCTGCTGGTGTCATTCCAGCCCTGCACAGATGGCTGTGCAGCAGTCAGGATCCTGTACTCTCATCTCACCCTTGTATCTTGGGGTCACTGGTGGCACTGACATGGGCCCTGAACAACCCTGAGTAGTTTTCTAATCAGCAGCCATCATCATGGAATCACCCAAAAGGATTAGCTGTGGATCCACATGGAGCACCCATGAATTCTCTGAATGCCAGACAAGCACCAAGGAGACCAAAGCCTACCCTGGGTGGATGGTGATGGAAGCCTGTGAAAGTAAAACACCTTTGTACTAGATGCCAGAGAACCCTGGGAGGACCAGGTTCCATTCCTTTCCCTAAGTTCCTTGAAGCACTTGTTTCTTTTTTACCTGATATACAGGCTTTTCCCAGATAAACATGTCTCCTCTGTCCCTGTAAGAAACTACCCCCCCACCTCCTCATCCCCATGGCACAACCTATTCCAGATGGTCAATTATCTCTCTCCCGGCTGGGTGAGGCTCAGACACCAATCAAGTCATTTTACTTATTAGCTGGCACTGGAAGAAAGACTTGTTGGCGTAAGTAACCCAGTTTCCAGGCTGGCTCCAACTGTCACAACAACCTCATGCCTTCTTTCTTCACCCTGAGTAGGCTTGCCTCCACCCAGATAGTGTTGGTTAGGGAAATGCAAAGGCCAGGAAGTGGCCACCCCCACCAAGCCAGAGGCATTTGCTGTGATATGATGCCATAACCAAATGCAACTTAACAAAGAAATAGTTTATTTGGGCTTATAGCCCCACCGGAATAGTGTCCATAAGGAAAGGGAAGACATGCTAGCAGGGGTGGGAACGAGAGGCTGTGTGGTCACATTTTATCTTTATGCAGGAAGCAGAGATGAATAGGGGTAGAGCAAGTCTGCAGACCCTCCAAACCCATCCTCAGGGATACACTTTCTCCAGCAAGGCTACACCTCCTAAACATTCCATAACCTCCCCTAACAGCACCAATGGGGGACCACATGAGCCTATTCGGGACAGTCCTCATTTGAACACCCTACAATAGGCAAAGAGACTCCTTAATGAGACGTTAATGGTTCTGGACTATCTACCTAAAAGACCCAGGCACTCACTCCCAATACTTCATGACAGCTTCTGGCTGAGACCTGTTCTGTGAGGTGCCCTTGACCAAGACTCCCATCTGGAACAGGCTTGATTTAGACTTCCCTGAGCTTCCTTCTTGGCTCAGTCTGCCCTCGTTGTAAACAATGACAGTAAGGATCTCAGTAAGTTGGCTTGGCAAGAATTACCTGTCCTGAGTGCCTGCCTGCCTCATGCTTCTGAGGTCTAAGCCTTTGGCCTGCCAATCAAACAAGCATTGCCCCATTCCCCGCATGTCCCCTCAGTAATTCTCTAGCTACCAATCTCCCCACAGAGACTGCTTTATAAACCCCTACTGTCTTATCTAAGGATTATATTGCTGTGATAAAGCACCATGGCCAAGACCAACTTGGGATTTATTTCACCTTACAGTTTCAAGTCAAACTGTGCCACTAAGGGAAGTCAGGGAAGAAATGCCAGCACAGGAACGCCAGGAGAAGCCATGGAGAAACACTGCTTACTGGCTCCATCCATCCTCTATGGCTTGCTCAGCCTGCTTCTTATACAACTCAGAATCACCTGCCCTGAGGTGGTACTGCCTCCTCACCTCCATAGCGAGTTCTCCCACTTCAATCCCTAACCAAGAATATGCACTACAATCTTGCCTGCAGGCAATCTGATGGAAGCATTTTCTCAACTGAGGTCCTCTTCAGGGTGACAGGAAAAACCAACCAGGATGTGCATGGTCCCCATTGTATTCAGAATTGAATCAATCCCTCTTCCCTACTGTAAGTCTTAAACCAGGTCTTCTCTCTTCTTGGCAAATGTCACAATGTTGTTTTTTACTGCTGCAAAGGACAGCAGTGGCTGATACAGGAACTCCAGACTTCCAAACTCCAACTAAACCATCTGTGGAAGGCATGCCTCTACACCACCACAGAGCCACCCAGAGCCATCATCTGGTGCTTGGCTATATTGTGTTACCACCATTCAAGCTCACTTTTTCTGCCTGGTTCCCATCTCTCTAGACAGGTACTGTCCCCAAGAGCTCTTCCCAGTGAGTCTGAGAAGGTGGATGGAATCAGACTCTACCTTGAGGGGTTAAAATTAAGCGCTTCTGAGTAATTGAATTACTTGTGACAAGGGAGTGTATTGGTCACTGCACGAAGACCTCACTGCTGTGCCCCAGTTCTTTACCAGTCCTGTGGAATGGTAGCTGGGCAGAGGAACACACTAGTGGGTACCTGGCTGTAGACTTTTGAGAAGTTTGGGATGACAGAACAGGATGACTGTCGTGGAGATGTTAATGAATGAAAGGCTGTGAGTGACAATCACCCATCCTCTGTGGCAAAAGCAGTCTATTCGGGAAACATCAGAAATTGAGAGCTGGACTCAGGGTTTCCTGTGGGGAGGTGAAACTCATGGCAAAGCAGAATTGCCAAGTTAAGGGCCTAACTGTTAAAGGTCAGAATTTTGAGTCTTGGACTGAAAACTTCTAGATTCAACTGCTGAAGAACCCAGAATCCCAAAGCCCACAGAAATGACCTACACCTCCACGTTGGAGATATCAGTTCTTTCGACACCTGAAGGTGTTACACAGGCTCTTCCACACAGGACAACACATCACCAAAGACTGCATACTCATGATTCTCTTGGTCACTGTGTTCTCACCACCCTAGACAGAGGAGGGCCAGGCCTTACCAGAGCTAATGGTAGAAAGAGACTGTGTAATGAAAGATGTAAAGGACTTGGGTAATATCAACCAGCAGCAGAAAAAACTATGTGCTGGATACAGTTTATCAATATACCAATACTGTCTTGTGATACAGGATTTAACACCCTGTAGGACCCCAGGGAAAGGACACTCAGTACACTGCCTGCTGGTCTTGAAGTGACTGGTAATAGGTATAGAAGGAATGTCATACTGCTGGTGGACAAAGGACCAATGGATTCAGATATGAGCCAGCTAGAGTAAGCATTTCTTCAGCCATTCACTCCATATCCACAGAGGGACTCAGAGCACACTCCATTTAACCATGCAGCAAACAATGTCCCAGACAGGAACAGAAGATCAGTGATGGACAGATCAAGACTACTGGAGATCACAGAGTTTGAGGACAACAGGATCATAAAATAATAGAGGCAGGGACTAGAAAGACAGCTAAATCTTAAGAACACTTGTTGCTCTTCCAGAGGACCTAAGTTTGAATTCCAGGATCTCACAACTACCAACATGTGTGGTACTGAGTCTGGCCACCAAAGATCTTTTAAAAAAAAAAAAAAAGGTAAAGAGGATAGTGCTCCTTGTGGCAAAACAAAGATACCTCAAAGACATGTGATTTCTCAAAGTATACAGCTGAGAGAATCCAAGGGAGGCTGCCTCACCTTCACCAGGCACAGAGACCTGAAACCTACCAACTGAAGGTGAGTCTGGGTCCTGTGATGGTCAGTCTGCATCATCAACTTGATGGAATTTAGAATCACTTGGCTGATGAAGCTTTGGGGTGCCTAGGGTGGTGTTTCAAAGAGTCTTATCTGAGAAGGGAGCCAGTTTGAATGTGAGTGACTCCATTCTTCGAGCTGGGGTCCTGAACTGAATGAAAAGGAGCACTGAGCCAGCAGCCTTTATCTCTCTCTGCCTCCTGACTGCAGTGAGGTGATGGGCTACCTCACCCTGCTGCCAACATGCCTTCTCCATGGTATACTGCATCCTCAATCTTCAAACTAAACTGAACCTCACCTCCCTTAAGCTGTGTTTGTTAGGTATATGCATTAGTTGTTAGAAAAATAACTATTGCATTCTCCATGAGGAAGATGTCCCCAGGTACATCACAGGGAGCAGAGTATTGACCCTCTCAATTGTCTGCCAAAGAGATCCAGGGCCAGGTACAAAGCCATGTCTCTCGGGAACTGCTAGACACTTCTCTGAGGTGTAGCATCAATGCAGACAGAACAGAGATAGAGGGAGCCAGGAGGGGATGAATGCTCCTAGGGGACACTCCAGGTCAGTTTCTGCTTCTCAAATATATAAGTGGAATACAGACTTGTAGCACTTAGAATCCCACAGGGTTCCCTGACAGATGATTTTGCCTAGTGAAAAAGGCCAAGAAGAAGCCTTTAAAATTGTACCCATCCCTTGGCCAAGATGTTAAATAGTATCATGTCCTGAGAACAAGGCAGAGACTAGTGATACCCTCAAGGAGGTAATAGGGCAGGAATGGTCCTGTTGGGTCATGTGGTCCCCAGGAAAACCTGGTGGAGTCTTAAGATGCTAGATCAGCCACAAGCACAAGACTAGCAGAGATGATGCTGATGTAGAGTTAAGAGGGGAAGAAAATGATGACCATGGCCTTCACCCTCCAGATTGTCTGTGGTGAAGAACTAAAGCCCATGCCTTCTCATCAACTTAAACAGGCCCAGCAAAATTCTTAAGTAACTGGTCCTTATGGCATACACCAAAGCACACAGATCTGCATCAACACCAGCCATCACCACCGGGCCTGGAAACAATGGCTCAGAGCTCTGAATCCCCATAGTGGCCTCTCACCACTG
Source organism: Sigmodon hispidus (assembly GCA_004025045.1). Classification (NCBI taxonomy): domain Eukaryota; kingdom Metazoa; phylum Chordata; class Mammalia; order Rodentia; family Cricetidae; genus Sigmodon; species Sigmodon hispidus. Next base: position 10,678 of record PVIH01003509.1, read on the forward strand.
GGTCATTGTGGATGTCCCAGCTCTAACCCCACCCTCAGTCCAGGACAACTCTACATGGTCATTCTGCTTCAGAGCACTGGTGAGGACTACCTAAGACCTGTGTCACGATTTTAGTGGTGACCCATTTTCTCCTCGCTCTCATTTCCTCCCAGAACCCTCCCTCCATACATCTTCATCCATGAACCTGTTTCCTAGAAGAGCCAGCATCTCAACACAAGACTCAAGTTAACCTGGAGGAGATCAGTCCTTCTCAGAGCTGTCCTGTGGGTGCGCATGCCCACACTCAGCAAGTCTCCGGAACAGAGGCAGATGCCATCATATGCGTTCATTCACAGCCCCAGCCCTTGGGTTCTTCTGCTTACTTTGACACCCCTGCCAGATCAAAGCTGAATTGTGTTCTCACTAGAGTCTGCCCAGGGAACACAGTAAATGCTCAATAAAACTCCAGACTGTCTGGAAGGAAGGGTTTCCTTAAAGGCTCATGTGCTCATCAGGAGGGTGTGCAGTCAGCCTGGGATTTCCTGCCTCTACATTACAGAGACTAGATGTACCTGGATCCTTGCAGACTCATCTCTTGCCCTGGATTCTGCTCACTCAGTGACCACTGAAACAATAAACAATAACCGCACCAGCACCCAATGAGCAGACATAGGTGGCTCTGACGGGTGCCATTGGTTCCCTGTCATCTGTAGACTAACTGGCATCCAGTCTTCCAGGCTTCAGAGAGAGCAGAGAAAGTACCCTTGGCTGACCTGGATGCTTCTGAGACCCTCCCCTGACCTCTTCCAAAGGAAGCCAGCCGTCCTTCCAGAATAAAACTGCCCACAACAAGGATCCATGACAGTGTCCCAACACGCCCAGAACTTCAGAGTAGCATAGAGCCAAGCTCCAATCCTGACCCTGCCTCTGTGTGGCCCTGAGCCATCATCAGACCAGACCCCCACAGAACATCAGTTTCCACAGAGGCAAAGTGGAGTTGTGACTGTCTCCACAGTAAGACAAAAGAGAGAGTGTGCCTGGCACCCAGAGGCCACTCGCGAGACTCCTTACCACAGTGGGATAAGCTTCCACAGAACGGCAGCGTGTCAGAGCTGGCGAGAGACAGCAAGTGTCTTGTCCAACTTTCGGTTGAATTTTCAGTGGTTTCAGACCCCAGGGCTTCTGTCTTATGGCTGACCTCATCCCAAATGGGTCTCAGGAAAGAGAGAGCCAATACTTCTACTGAAAACAAAACACTGGGAGGTGTATTCTCTGACCCTGGACCTGAGAGTCTGTCGAAACCCTGGGGTTGGTCTGATATATATCATGACGGGAGAGAGGAGGATGGGGTGTGGAGGAATCCTGAGAAGTCACTCGGATTCAGTGACCTCCCCCACATAGCCCTTGAGTCTAACCCAGGCCTATAACTCAGAGACTCCGTCAGCAAGATGGCCTGAACCGCTTCCAGACAGCGGAGCACAGTAGAGCTGTGGCTCTCTAAATCACTTAAGCACGGTTTGTTCCCAACTAACACAAAACTAATGTGTTAAAAGAACTCAAAGGCTCCTGCAACTGAGAAGTCCACAGGCTTCTGAAGAGACCCAGTCAAGTCTCCAAGAGCCTTTCTTTCTAGGTCTCCACTCTGTGTCCTTCTGTGCACGGATATCCGCCTCTCCTCTTGGCCACAAAATGGCTGCCAGTAGCAACAACTGCCTCCGGGTCCAGTAGAGAAATAGCTCCTCCAAGCGAACTCCTGTGAAAGCACAACCGCCAGAAAGACTCCATCTCTGAAGTTCCCAGAAAACAGGACACCAGCCAGTGACTGGGGCCAGAGCACTGAGCAGCAAGCGCCAGCTCACACCAGCAAATCTCTGCCTTCTGGAGAATGGCTCGGGTCAGCTCTCTCCTTGAAGCACCAGGGTTACATGACAGATGGGATGTAAAAAAAAAAAATTAAAATGGGGTATAGATCCTAAAATACGCTGGAGCTCTCTGGGTCACCATCAAAGCCGAGCCAGCCCAAGTGTGTCCATCTCACTTCCTGTGTGAGAGTGACCTTGGGCTTCAAACTACCGTACTGATGTTTGCTTCCCCTATGGCCCTAAGCTGTCACACCACGGTGACCCACCACAGGTGTGCAGCTCTGCCACTGGACTCACTTCAAACTCATCTCTCTACCTGAGTGACTGGGAGAATCACTTTGTCTCTCTCAACCTGCTTTGTCCTCTGTTAAAATGCAACCACAATTTAGACCCTAAAATACTGGGTCGACTGTTCTCTTTGCAAATCTTGTTTATGATCTATAATGGATGGGGCGGCCATGGCCTGCTCAGTGTAAAGTGGACAGTGCTTGGGCTCTATGAAATGAAAAACACTGCATAAGGGGAATTGACCATCCCTGAAGACGACACTCAGGCTAAGGAGCCAGAAGTGGCCTCAGGCTAGCTTCTCTGAGCACAGTTACTATCCAGCATTTCTTCGAGTGTACTTCTTAAAGCTGAATCTCCTCTCTAAACCTATGCCTACTTTGCAGACCACGTGACTGGGCCTTGGAGCTGCCTCCTGTCACTACTGCAAACAGAGTAAGTGTGCTCGCTACATCCACTCTCAACCCATAGTGTCTCTTTACTGCTCCTCCACCCTTCCGCCAGTGCACACCTATTGCACAAATTCTATTTTGTATATAATAAAACCTGGAGCCAGATATTGGAGAAAAGGTGATCTATCAGAGAGACAGGGAACAAACCACAGCCAGTTCTCACCCAGCCAACTCCTCAGGCTGAATAGGGTAGCAGGTCCCAGCCTCAGACTGACTGGGCACTCAGACAAAAGGGCAGAACTTCTGCCTTTTCCTCCTGATATTTCTTTCACACCCAGCTATCTTACTTCCTTATTCAACTTTCCTAGAGCTAGGATTAAAGGTGTATGTCAACACTGCCTGGCTCTGTTTGGCTTTGAACTCACAGAGATCCAGATGGATCTCTGCCTCCCAAGTACTGGGATTAAAGGCCTGATCACCACTCCCTGACCTTCATGGCTTGGCCGTGTCCTCTGATATCTCAGGCTATTTTTTTGGTTGTGAGCCTAGCTTTTAACGGCTGAGCCATCTCTCCAGCCCATTCAGGCTATTGTTATTGAATATACCACCATACACACCCAACTGCTAGACTCACCTTGATGTTCAGAGAGAGTAAAAAATAAGCAGAAAGGCTCCCTCCACACACACTCTCGTTTAAAACCTGTTGGCAGCCTGCTACATGCTGCTGTAGACAACTATGTACAGGTGTCATCACCTGTGATGGTTAATAATGACCTTGAAGACCAATCTCCAGGCACGTCTGTCAGTGATTATCTACATTCATTCATTTGAAGGGGGAAGACCCATCCCAAACATGAGCAACACTGTTCCACAAGCTGGGGTTACACTCAAACAGATTGAGCTAAGCGTGGATGACCATTGCCCTCTGCTTCCTGATGGCAGATGCAATGTGACCAGCAGCCCCAGGCTCCTGCCACTGTGCTTTCCCCACCATAATGGACTGTGTCCCCTCAAACTGTGTCCCCAAACAACCTCTTCCTTCAGCTGCTCAGTATTTCATCACAGCAGCACCCATGAGACTCAAGTGACTGGGTCCTGCCTGTCACACAGCATGCTCCCTACACAGGGAAACCACAGAGCATGGCAGCAGTTAGCCCAAAGAGGCCACTAGGGAAATGGCAGCCCCAGGAACAACCTTGGCCTTGTTCTTGCATTTCTTTTTATATTTTTGAGACAGGTTCTTGCTATATTTCTGAGGCTGATTCTCCTGCCGCAATTTTCCCAGTACTAGAGTTACAGGTGTTCACCACTATGCCTGGCCTCCAAGTAACCCTCATAAAGTACAGCATCCTAGTGCAAAGCTTACACCAAAGCAGAGATGTTTGTCTCTGGGCCAAGTCAGAATTTTAAATTTGTCGGGCCCAATGCATGCTGAGAACCAAAGAAAGGAGAAAGGGCATAGAGACAGGAAAGGAGGGGATATCTACAAGAAAGAACCAAGCGTCAAGAAGAGCTCAGAATTCCCTCTACCTACACATCCAAATTATGTTAGTCACTTTTGCAAGGATGTGAGCAAAATGCCTGAGAAAAACCTAACAGGAGTAAGGTTTCTTGGCTCCCTTTGAGAAGGCTCAGCTCATGATTCTGTGAAGCCATCCACTTCAGTAGAATGTTATGGCAATGGCCTTGAGAAGAGATGCACACCATCAGAAGACACACAAGAGTTTACTCAAGGGAGTTACCAAGCTGGTACCAGGGAGAAAAGCAGGGGTGAGGGTGGAGTGGAATATGGATCAAAAGATTGGCCTTCATGCGCTGTCCCCTTTTAAGAGAGTAAGTTGGGGGTTGGAGAGATGGCTCAAAGGTTGAAAGCACTGGCTGCTCTTCCAGAGGTCCTGAGTTCAATTCCCTGCAACTACATGGTGGCTCACAGCCATCTATGATGACATCTGGTGCCCTCTTCTGTGTACTGTATACATAATAAATAAATAAATCTTTAAAGAGAGAGAGAGAGAGCAAGTGGGCACAGATTTACATAGCCACACCTCCACACCCTCCGTAGTACGGTATGCTCTGCTGACACCATGGTGGCTTTACCATGTGGCTGATACATACCAGGAATTCTTATATCACCTGTTGCCATGTTGGGTCACCACATGGCATGCTGGGAATCCTTACAAGATGCCACCAGCCAGGGACTTACTTCTTCCTACTGGAACATGCCTCCTAAAGCTCCCTGAGCTGGGAACCAAGCATTCAACATACAAGTAAGCCTGTGGGCACATTTTATTTATTTATTTATTTAAATCCTACCCAGTAAAGGAAGGAAAGAGAAGACAGGCCAGTCCTCCTAGCCACCAGCAAGCTTAGTCAGGAATGCTGGGATGCAGTGGACCTAACAGGTAAAGCGGTATTTTAGGCACATTAGATGACCAATGCAAATAGTGGCATGTGAAAGGTTATGGCATGCCAAGGACACTGGTGGGCTTATGTGGCTCCACTGAAGGTGTTAGAAGCACAGAAGACTGAGGCAACATGGCTCTTCAGGGCCAATGGGAAGCCCATTCTTGTCATAGCCACCAGAGGGTGCTGTACCATAGCGTCACTTTGACCCATGGGAGTCCTGAGGAGGAAAGTGCTCCAAGTGTCTCCCGCCTCCTGCTTGCGCCTTGCTATCACAGGTCCTGGGAGTTGGTGTGGGTGGGGAAGGCCAGGAGCTCCACACTCAGCCTGTGCTGACCCAGTCAAGATCAACCACATGCTAGCCCAGAGGACCATGCAAGAAACGAACAACAAATGTTTACTTCCACCTGTCACTGAGACTATGCCGCCGAGACAGCCTTGGGTGCTTGGGTTGAACGTTTAGGAAAGAAGTCATTCTACCCTAAATATGGGTAGCACTGTTCCATGGGCTTGGGTCACAGACTACATACAAAGGGAACTGAGCACAGCACTCACAGAGGGCATAGCAACTTCCCAGTTCAAGTCTGTGTTAGGAAATTTTCTTTCTCTTTGGATCCTATAACAGTGTTGGGTACATGAAACAGCCTCACAAAATCCTTGTGGGTTTGTGTGCTCCTCTGATTCTTTTCTCTCTGTGTGTATGTGTGTCTGTCTGTCTGTCTGTCTGTCCAGAAGGAGGCATCAGATCCTCTGGAGCTGGAATTACAGGTGGTTATGGATTACCCAACCTGGAAGTTATGATCTAAATCTGGTCTTCTGGAAGATGAGAAAACATTTTTAGCCAGTGAACCATCTCTCCAGCCCCTTTTCAGTATAAATAAATAAAAATAAAACTTTCCTTCTGAGTGTGGTGGCCTTTAACCCCAGTACTCTGGGGGCAGAAGCAGGTAGATTGCTTTCTCTGGCATCCTGGGTCCCCAGCATCCCAGGATAGTGTCATAGTGTCTGGCACAAATGAAGTGCTGGCAGATATCATGCAAATACAGATGAATGATTAGACCCCAGATCTTAGAAAGCAAGCTGTGACCCCCCCATCCTCAAGTGCTTGGTTGGTTTTGCTTGTGAGAAGAGACACACACACACTACCAGGGCCACACGAGAGTTTACTCAGGAGAGCTACCAGGCAAGTACAGGAGCAGAGAAGCAGAGAGACAGACTGTAACATGGCGTCTCCCTTTAAGAGAGAGGGTGGGCACAGGTTTACACAACCTCACCTAGGGGCTGCCCTCAGTACAAGGCGAATTCTGCTGGCGCCATGTTGGCTTCACCACGTGGAGTGTCAGGAATCCTTACAGCCAGTATGTACCTAATTATATGCACATCATACACACACACACACACTCACACTCACACACACACACACTCCTTTGTTCATTCTTTTTCTCTTCAGAATCACAGACTTCCTCCCAGGCTACCCAGCCTCCACTACAGTAACTCTTTCTTCTGCTTCAGTAATACTAAGCGAGGGAGAGAATTACATCAAGGAATTCTGTGAGTCAAAACATCTACAGTAGGAAAAATATGGGTGACCCAGAAAGCACTCTACCAGCTTTCCCAAGACTTCATGCTTGGACCTTAAAAACCAGGGGTTCCTGTCTCCCACAGGCTGGACTGGCTGTGCTGAGCCAGCAGCCCATCTCCAAAAGGTCGGCTGACACAGTGGCTTGTTGATGTTGAGTATTTATACGGAATTTTCCACATCAATCTCTGTCTAAAATGAGAGGTGATGTCACTGAGTGGTAAAACAAGTGTCATCTGTAGAAAAAGCCCAGTGCTTCTCTATCCAGACCTGTACAGATGGATGCTAATGCTGTACAACAAAGACCAGAAGCTGAGAAAATGCTTGCTGCCTCCCCCAACCCCCACGGTCCCGTCCATTTCTAGTAGCTGGTCCCAATTAAAAGAAAATCCCTGGGAGGGGCCTAAGGAGATACGTTAAGAGTTCTGTCCCCAGCTGGGCAGTGGTGGCACAAACCTTTAATTCCAGCACTCAGGTATAGTTTTTTGGTTTTTTGTTTGTTTGTTTTTGTTTTGTTTTTACTCTTTGGCTCTCTGGGGGGACCGCCACCCACCTCCCAAATAAGCACACAAATAGAGACTTATTCTTTCTTACGAATGCCCAGCCTTAGCTTGGCTTGTTTCTTGTCAGCTTTTCTTAAATTATCCCATCTATCTTTTGCCTCTGGGCTTTTACCTTTCTCTAGTCTGTATCCTTTACTTCTTACTCCACAGCTGGGTGTGTGGCTGGGTCCCCCTCCCTCTCCTCCCAGACTTCTCTTCCTATTTATTCTCTCTGCCTGCCAGCCCCACCTGTCCTTTCTCCTGCCTTGCTATTGGCCATTCAGCTCTTTATTAGAGCAATCAGATGTTCTAGACAGGCAAAGTAACACAGCTTCACAGAGTTAAACAAATGCAACATAAAAGAATGCAACACATCTTTGCATCATTAAAACAATGTTTCACAGCATAAACAAATAATATCTCACAATTCTCAAGAAGTAGAGGCAGTTGGATCTCTGAGTTCTAGGCCATCTTGGTATACAGAGAGAGTTCCAGGATACTCAGGGCTATACAGAATCTCACCAAAAAAGGGGAGAGACAATTTCTCTCTAGTCCAGCTGAAGCTGGCCAGGCTGCTGGGCCACATGTCTGTGTGACATGCTCACAACCATTAAAATGACTCCTAGGCCTTCCTCACAAATTCACTCTAAAAGCCACCAGGCTGCTGTCAAAGCCACTTTTGCCGACAATGGAGGTTGGAGAGGTGCAACTAAGCAGGAGCTTGTACAGTACAGTGGCCATGGCTAGGCTCCCCCGGGGGGCTGACATGTCCAAGCAAAAGAGTGACCCAGTACAAGTATCTCATCCAGGCAACTGGTGGTATTGGCGGCCACATCATGGACAGTCAGAGCCTGAATGGGTGAGGACTAGTCATATAGAGCAATGGTCACCGTGATGAGCCAAGATGTGATGCTGGAAGCACACTAAAGGTGGGTTTCCTTGGGGGAGCCCCTGTGTGATGAGAAAGAGGGTAAGGTTCCTTGCAGGAACAGTAAGCAATAAGAATATACAGAATCTCACCAAAAAAGGGGAGAGACAATTTCTCTCTAGTCCAGCTGAAGCTGGCCAGGCTGATGGGCCACATGTCTGTGTGACATGCTCACAACCATTAAAATGACTCCTAGGCCTTCCTCACAAATGCACTCTAAAAGCCACTAGGCTGCTGTCTCTTTATGGAGACAAACACACACAATGTTGAAGATTACATAATGTTGTAACTCTGCAACTTTAAACTGATGATATTTTGATTGTGTTCAGTGTACTATTTACTCTGAGGAACGATGCTGAACTGAAAATTCTTGTACACAGCTCTTTGTACACACATATAACTGTTTCTCTAGAATAGATGCTCAACAGTATAATTTCAGGGTCACAGGCTATGTTTATTTTTATGTCCTTTAAAAATATTTAATAGATCATGCTAAATTTCCCTCCAAAGTGACTATACAAATTTAGTCTCTCTGTAGAGTGAATTTCCCACTCCTTCACCAACTGAAAATGTGATTGCCAATCTACTAGCTAGTGTTCATTTGTTTTTTTCTGATAAATTGGGAATGTGACTTTGTGTTTTTGCTAAGTAGAGACCTTTGGGGGCCTAAACTCCAAAACTGTCACATAGTGTCACATAGGGGATCATCTCTTTGATGAGGGACACTGGAGTTGGGTCTTATTTTCTGCTTCAGAGATTGAGGCAAGTAGATAGAAGGGGTCAGGCAGAGCTTGGCAAATCCAAATTGTTGTATGGTGTTTTGATCTTACTCTGACACTCCCAAAACTGACAATAAAGTTTACTTTGAATTAGAGGGCAGAGCTAGCTAATAGCTGATCAAAATTAGCCATATAGGTTTTGGAGAACCAAGGGCATGTAGAAAGCCATGGAAAGTAGTAGGGAGGAGCTAAGCAAGATTCTCAGCCCTTTTGGACCAAGAAAGGAGAGAAAGAAGTCACTGATCACTTTTCCACTGATTTTCTGATCATTCAGGTTCTTTCCCTAATATCTGACTCCTAAATTTTTATTCATAAAAAATATTAGATAAACTCTTCATCTGGCTCCAGTATGGGGAACAAGATCTTGAAACATATAGCCACTGGTCTTCAGTTACAATGGAAAACATGGTGAAGAGAGGAAGCTAAAGTCATAGAACAATAAAGGAGGACTAGAGATATGGAAAATTCCCGAGACCAGCTTCTTGATGAAGTCCAGTATGCTGATTTGCAAAGACAGTTTAGATTTGATGACCCCACCTTGGCCCTATGCCATATAGCAACTTTGAATGCTCAGGAGAGGGTTGAAGAATAGGGGAAGAGGACTGAATCATTTACTAAAATTCTACCATTCACTGCTTTATAACAAAGATTGACATCAGCTGCAAATAGAATGATATATCCAGAAGTTAGACAAATATTAATTGAATCTTTGGATTTTGAAAATAATAATTCAGAATGCTAAAGGGTTATTGCACCTTTAAAGGCAATATCAGCACCAATAGATAAATGGATTAGAAATACAACTGATTTTGAATATCACACTTATGATAATACTTAGATAAAAGAAGTGATTTCTAAAAATTTTAAGAAAATTCAAGAAGTTAAATTATTAATTGTGGTAAACTAGGTCATCAGAAAAGAATTTGTAAACAAAGCATTTCTACTAGAAACAATGCTTTTTCTAGGGATAATTCAAACAGAAGGCCCAAACCTTCTGGAATATGAATACTGTATGGCAAAGGCCAGCACTGGACTAATGAATGCAGATCAGCATGGGACAGGTGAGGTTGGTAAATACCTTAGGGGGCCTCTCAAATGCCCCCATGTCAAATTTGATTCAGTCATTCCCTGTGAGTACTGGGAAAAGCCCTCCTCAGAGCAATTAAAATATTTAATACCTGTAGTTAAAATCCATACTATTCTGTATGACATAACAACTTCATTAGATAAAATAAAATTTTCAGGAGAAAACATAAAACTTGGCAAACTACCATAAATGATCAGAGACCAAAGCTAAAAATACAAATAAATGGCATTGAAATTGAGAGTTTGGTAGATACAGATACAGATGTAACAATAATTTCACCAGAATCATTGGCCTCCTCAGGAGGTAAATGTTCAGTTTCTAGGGATGGGTAAAATCAAGTGTAAGATGAGTCCAGTGTATAGGGACAGAAGAACAAATTCCAGTCCCTGGAATTCTTCTATATTTTTTTATTTAAAAGCAGTCTGGGACATGGAGAATGGTAACAGATCTAAGAGCTATTAATAAGGTAATCTAGCCAATGGGCTCTTTACAGCATGGAATTCCCTTGTTTTCTCTATTATTAAAGGCTGGTCTGTAAAAGTGATTGATTTAAAAGACTGTCTTTTTTTTACTATACTATTACAAGAACAGAATAGAGAAAAATTTGCCTTCACAATGCCTACTTATAATAAGTCCCAGCCTGTTAAGAAATATAGTGGAAAATTCTTCCATAGAGCATGCTAAACAGCCCCACCTTGTATAAATATTTTCAACAACAACCACTGGAAATAAATTTTTAAACAATTTCCTCAATTATGATTTACCATTATATAGATGATGTCTTAGTAGTTGATTCAGACTCAGATACCTTTCCTAAAGTATCTACCTTAGGAAAAAATGTTTGAAGAAGTAAAGGAAACTTTGCATTGTTGGGAATTACAAATTTCCTTAAAAATTTCAAAAAAAAAAAAAGAGATTCTATTAATTACCTAGGATATAAGATGTTTATAAAAAAGTTAACCACAGAGAATACAAATCAGGACAGATCAATTACAAACTCTTAATGACTTTCAAAACTTGCTGGGAGATATTAACTGGCTATGGTCCACAAATGAGCTAATAACTCAAGAACTAAGTACTTTATTTCAAAATTTACAAAGTGATAAGGACTTAAATAGTCTAAAAATATTATCAGCTGAGGATGAAAAATAATTGGCTTTTGTAGAAAAGAAATTACAGGATGCACATGTAGATTGCTTAGATCTAGAAACAGTATATTCTGGTTATTTTGTCTTCTATGAATTCTCCCACAGAAATTCTTATTAGAGATAATATTTTACAACAGATATTTTGCCATATAAACAGAATAAAAATTTAAAGATCTATGTAGAAAAGATTTCTGAATTGATTCTGAAAGGAAGATTAAGGCTTCATCAGTTAGCATAAATAGACCCAGCAGAAATTGTGATACCTTTTACTAATACTGAAATTCTCATTTATGGACAAAAAAATGGACATTGGCAAAAAGCTTGTAGTAGTTTCTTGGAAGAGATTATCAACAAATATTTCAAAAGCAAGAGACTTTGGTTTATAAAAAGAACTAATTGGAACCTTCCTCACATTGTACAGGTAACACCAATTTCTGGAGCCCCTGCATTCTATATTGGTGTAAATAAATCAGAAAAGGCAAATTATAAGTCAGGAAATTTAAGTAAAGTGGCTCAAAGTGCTTATGATTCTGTTCAAAAGCCAGAATTATATGCTATTCTCGTGGTAGTTGGGTTTTCCCAAACCTCCTAATACAGTTGCTGACTCTCAAAATGCAGAAAGAGTTGTTTTATATATTGAAAGCACTGAACTTATTCCAGATGATTCATAATTAACTTTTTTGTTATGTATTCAATTATAAGAAATAATCAGAAATAGAAATCATCCTTTGTATATTATACAAATAAGATATCATATAGGTCTACCAGGCTCTCTAGCACAAGATACTAATGAAATTGATGAGTTATTGGTAGAAAATTTACTAGAAGCATGAGAATTTCATAGAAATACCATGTTAATAGTAAAAATATGAATAAAATTTTTTCTATTACTTGGCAATAAACCAAGAAAATTATAAAGAAATATGCTACTTGTTCTTTGTATGCTAAACTCCATTACCTGAAGGAAGTAACCTAAAAGGTACTCACATTAAAGTTGACAAATGGATGTGTTTCATTTTGTCGAGTTTGAAAATTTAATTATGGTGCCATACCATAGATACATATTCAGGATTTCAATGGGTAACTGCTTTGAGTTCTGAAAAGGCTGATTCTGCAATTATACATTTATTAGAAGTTATGACCATCATGGGAATACCTGTACAAATTAAGACTGATAATACTTTTAGCATATGTCTCTAATAAAATGAAAGTTTTTGCATACTATGAAATAAAGCATGTTATAGGTATACCACACAATCCTATGGGACAAGCAGTTATAAAAAGATCTAATCACACTTTAAAAGATATGCTTAATAAACCAGGAAATCTATTTCAATATATAGATTGCACATTACTTTAACTTTAAATTTTCAAATGCTAATGAGAAAGGAACAACTGTGAAGAGACATTGAATAATATTTTTTAACTGCTGAATTAAATAAGTCTGTATATTTCAAAGATGTATTGACCTCAGAATAAAAACCAAGACTTGTATGTGTTATGGAAGAGGTTTTGCTTTTGTTTCTACCCACAGGAGAAAAAAAGCTATAGATACCATCAAAATTGATAAAGATTAGATTCAAACAGAAGAGACCTTTTGATTAGGAGAGGTAATAGTTCATCAAACAGAGTGACCATTCAACCTAAACTAACTCATAAGGCTAACAAATTTCTTACAGCTTATCAGGCATACTTACAAAAGAAAAATCCAAAATCTCTAACTCATGTCAGAAAAACTACTTGGTATGGGACAGGAGAAAAACCAAAATTAAAAGGTTAGTTTATTAGATAGATTCTATTGCCTCTAATCTCATAATCCCTTAGTTTTATTTTGACTCTTTAAAACTTTTCTAAGGTATAAATATTATCACAAAATTTGTAAGATATATATATATGAGTATATTTAAACTTCCTGGTAATATAGAATATCAACTAATTCTAGATAGGATTTATCTAGCTTTTTATATATGATTTAGGGCCTGAGTGTGAAGCAGATAACTAGAATTAAGTTTGTGTACCCTGGATTATTAAAATGTGGTCATTTAGCCTTGCTGAGATCTGCTGCATATAACATACTTAAGTTTTCTGCAGTGAACCATGACCATTCCTAACAACCTTTGAAACGATTGGGGCCCACAATGATTCCACATGGGTTGTGTTTATGTCATTAAGCTGACAAACACCACATGAAGATCAGCTTTGAAGTACAAACTGTTAAGGACAATTTTAAAGCAGTTAGCTGAGATGCCAGCCTCACAGACTATCCTATCCAGGCTTCAGATAAGCCCTGCAATTTTCCATTACACAGAGACTGGACAACAAATGCTTCACCAAGCTCTCCTAGAACTTGACCATTATCTCAATTTTCTCAGGGTCCCCTAAAGATTTTGTTGCTTACACACAATAGGAAGTAATTTTAAGAATACAATGCTCACATGAGTGGTTTTTGGTTGTTCAGTAGGTTATAGATGTTTGTCATCATTTACAGGAGTTGATTGCAAATTGTTACTGGTCATGGTAAGGGAGGAAACTAGGCAAGGGAGGGTGGATTCAGGGATCTTGTTCTGAAATGAAAAGGGGGATATAGGAATAAGAGAATAAAAGGGCAGATCATTGAATATACTTTTAAACTAAAAAAGCAACTACTTAAGTCTTAAATATTTTACATTGGTATGGATTTTTGTATATTAATTCAATTTTAAGGTTATTTTTATTATACTATATAAACGTTTCTACTCTTGTTGAAGATACTTTGTATATTGACACAAATTTAGGGTTATTTTTGTTTTAACATACTGTATATATGTTTATACTCTTGTTTAAGATATTGTACCTATACAGCTCATCTTAAAATGTAATGTAAAGTTCTAGTCCTTAAAAGCTATTATTACAAACTGTGTAAGATAATTAAGAGATGTAGGTTAGTAGTTAGTCATCTATAACAATCAAATTTGTGGCCGTGTTAGGTATGTTTTCAAGGTCAAGCAGAGATATATATTTTAGACAGATGATCTTCAAGCACTTCAGAGACCTACAGAATATGACATTTAAGGTGTTTTAATAATATGAAGCTTTTCATGACAGTGGGACACATCTGCTCCTGAAAGCACCAATTTACTTCAAAAGAGGGTGATGGGCATCGAAGAACCTCCATATGGAGTTTGCTTTCTTTGTGGTGACGTTAGTCAATGAGCAAAAAACTTCCCTTGCCTCAACTGCTGACAGCATTCTGTCCAAGCTGGACAAGCAGGGGCATAAAAGAAGGCAACCATGATACTTTGCCAAGACAAGGTAAGACAGTCCTTTAAAATTTCTGTTTTACAAACAGTCTGATATTCTAGGTTCATTGACCAAAGATAGATGCCCCAACATTGCAGAGGAACCTTGGGGTGACTGTCCAGACAGACAGATGACTCTTTCATTTCTATGGTTTTAGAAATTGCTTATTCTACACTTCATGTTTACTCGGGTAATATTATATCCTTCTGAGGCCTTTGGTGGGGTTGAAGACTAGAGAGTTATAGTTACAGTTTTCCTGGTTACAAAATTCAGAAAAGAAACTCACAAAAGAGGTATAAAGTATATAAAGGTGAGAGACACAAAAGCTTAAATTATATATCTAAGAAAAACAGTCTATGCCACAATCTAGCACATTCTGTATTACTTTAAGTACAAGTTCTACTAAAGTCTCTCTCTCTCTCTCTCTCTCTCTCTCTCTCTCTCTCTCTCTCTCTCTCTCTCTCTGTGTGTGTGTGTGTGTGTGTGTGTGTGTTAGTAGGGGGGAAGCCAGGTTTATCCTCCAAAGACTAAAGTAAGACAGCAGCAATTTTTTATGCCTTGCCAGCATCATCCCTGAGAAAGGATGGTGAAGGTCAGAGTAAATGGCTTGGCTATGGGTACCTGGTTACTAGGGCTTTCTTCAACTCTGGCAATGTGGATATTATCACCATCAGTGACTCCTTCATTAATCTCAACTTTGTATTCCAGTATGACCCTTCCAAGAGCAAGCTCCACAGTTATAGTCATGACTGATAATAGAAAACCTTTTCCCCAGCAGGAAGGCCCATCCTTATCTTCCAGGAATAAGATCTTGCCAATATCAAATGGAATGATGGTAGCTAGTGGAATCTACTGGTGTCTTCATCATTTCGGAGAAGGCTGGGGCCTACTTGAAGGGTGGAGCCAAAAGGGTCATCATTGTGCCCCAGCTTCCATGTTTGGGCATGAACCCAAGAAGTTATCTTACTCAAGACTGTCAGCAATGCTTTCTGCACCACCACTGCTTAGCCCATGGCCAATGTCATCCATGACAACTTTGGCATTGTGGAAGGACTCATGACACAGTCCATGCCATCACTGCCACCAAGAGACTCTGGATGACTTCCCTCTGGGAAGCTGTGGTGTTATGGCCGTTGAGCTTCCCAGAACATCATTTCTGCATCCATTGGTGCTCCCAAGGCTGTGGACAAGGTCCTCCCAGAGCTGGATAGGAAACTCACTGACATAGCCTTTCATGTTCCTGCCCCCAGTATCTCCTAAAACTTTAATGGTGACTCTTACTTTTCCACTTTTGATGTGGGCCTGGCATTGCCCTCAATGACAGCCTTGTTGAGCTCATTTCCTGGTATGACAACAAAGATGGCTATGGCAACAGGATGGTGGATCTCATGGCTTACATGACCTCCAAGGAATGATAAGCCCTGGACCTCCCATCCTAGTAAGAACAGAGAGAAAGAGAGGCCCTTGAATGCTGTCAAGTCCCTGTCCCAACTTAGCCCCCAACACTGAGCATCTCCCAACACAGTTTAAACCACAGACCCCCAAAAGAGGAGTAGGAACTAAGAAGATGCCTCAGCAGTTAAGAGCACCGGCTGCTCTACCAGAGGACCCAGGTTCAATTCCCAGCACCCTCATAGCAGCTCACAATTGTCTGTTACTCCAGTTTTAGAAGATCTGACATCTTCATACCAATGCACATAAAATAAAGTCAAATAATTTTTGACTAGGGAAAGGGCCTAGGGACTTCCCCATTCTCTTACATACCATTAATAAAGTTCATTTCACCCAAATAAATAAATAAGAATAGATTGGGGCAGGATCCACTTGGGGATGAGCAGAGCATGCATGGGATGCTATGAAAATTGCAGTAAGCATGCATGTCCTCCTGGAGCGGGATAAGAAGAGAGGGAGAGGTCCTGACTTAGAGTGTTCCCTGGAAACATCAGGTGTGGTTTTCCTTTACATCTCCACTAATTTTTCGGTCAGCATTTACATGATGAAGACCTGACTTACGACAGGGTGCTGGCTTTAGAGAGACCTTATCTGGGCCACATTTGCTACTTTCCAAGATAAATACTCCCTCTAGAACCCACCGGACTATACCTGTTTTCCTTGATTTAAGCCCCCCTCCAAAAAATGTTTTCAATTAGTATATGTCTCTGTAAAGCAGATCTGAAGACAAATTTTTATAGCTAAAATATTAATTTCCTCTTAGTGGCCTCCCCATACAAAGGAGAAAGATAGAGAAGGCATTCAGGCTTCCCTTCCTTTATTAAAACTTTCACTGAAGAAATTCAGGAAGCACAGACCCTTTGATTCTGGAGTGAGCAGCAGTGAGGCTGGCTGCAGCCCAGACGGTCCCA
This sequence comes from Sigmodon hispidus, assembly GCA_004025045.1. Taxonomy (NCBI): domain Eukaryota; kingdom Metazoa; phylum Chordata; class Mammalia; order Rodentia; family Cricetidae; genus Sigmodon; species Sigmodon hispidus. The sequence goes on from PVIH01003509.1 coordinate 27,304, forward strand.
GCTCAGCAGAGGATGGCTTGGGGTGTCTTGAGTTTCAGCTTTGGCCAAAGCCTGCTCCTGTCTGCTTTCCTGCCCGTCTAGTGGGTCAGCTCTGTCTAGACAGGCAATCTCATAGATCATCTCCATTGTCAGTGTGTTCCCTTCTTCACCCACTCGTGACGGGGAGCCATGACTGAGGAGATCCTGGGTGACTCGCCTCCAAGGTGATGGGGGGGGCAGCAGGGGCAGCAGGGGCAGCAGGGGCAAGAGGCCTCTGTTCTACAAAGGGAACAGAGAATAGCTTTCCCATGCCCATTGCTTTCTAGAGAGAAGAAAGCTTTTCGAATTAATTGGCATTGCAGTTGGTACCAATAGTCCCTGAGTTAAGATGGCTTGCCTCCAGTTTTCCCCATCTTAAGGTATGCAAAAATAATACATCCCAAAGGAACCAGAATCAGAACTTTGGAATTTGAACCTGGGTCTGGTTCTGGGCTAGTGATGTGTGCAACTGTGGCTTGGATCTCAACCTCTTCCAAAAGCACCTGTATTAAAGGTTTAGTTCCCAACTTGGAACTATTGGGAGATGGTAGAGTCTTTTGGTAGGCTATAGCCATTAAGGGCATGTTTTGGAAGGGACTAGTAGCATACCTGTCCCTCCTGACCTTCTCTTTGCTCCCTGAGTTGAGCCACAGTGTCCCCCAACAAAATCCTACCATAATGTGTTGCCTCAACACAGGCCAAAAGCAATGGAACATCCCACGTGAGACAAAATAAACTTTCCCTCTGCTTAAGTTGGTTATCTCAGGTACATTGTTATAGCAACAGAATATCAACATGTGATACAATCCTCTCCCCAAATACTGGGTGGCCACAGCAAGACACTACTTGTCCATATGCTCAAGAGGGCACACAGCAGGTGCTAAGGGGCAGCTGTGGCTGAGCTGGCATAGATGAGAAGTCTGTCACTGCCTACCTGCAGGGTTTGCAGCATGGTGTGGGTTTGCAGAGATGGTGGCTCGCCTCCAGTCCAGGGACACCTGCATTTCTGTTTGGGGCTCTTTTCCTCCAAACAATGAGACTGGTCTGGTGTTCTAAGGTTGGCACTGGGAAACAGATGAAAGACAGCATCCTAGTATTCTCTCTGTGCTTGTGACAAATTCCCCTGACGTGGGGAGGAGCGTTTATGTGGCTTACACTTCCAGGTCACAGTCTGTGCGGGTGTTTTGTTGTTTGTTTGTTTGTCAACTTGATACAAGATAGAGTCATTTGGAAAGAGGGAACATTAATTGAAAAAATATCCCTTCAGACTGGCCTGTAGGCAAACATGTGGGACTCGCTCTTCTTCCTTCCTTCCTTCCTTCTCTCTTTCTTTCTTTCCTTCTTTCTTCAATTACGTTTTTTGAGACAAGGTCTTACTATGTAGCTCTGCCCAGCCTAAAACTTGCTATGTATCCCAAGATAGATTGATCTCTTGCACTCACAGAGATCCCCCTGCCTTTGCCTCAGGAATACTGGGATTAAAGGCATGAGCTACCACCATGTACGGCTGTGGGGCATTTTCTTGACTGATGATTGATGAGGAAAGGCTCAGCCGACTGGTAGAAGTGCCATCCCCTGGCAGGTGGTCCTGGGATATGCAAGAAAGCAAACTGAGCAAGCCAGGAGGAGAATGCCAATAAACAGCAGGCCCCCATGGCCTCTGCCTCCAAACTGACTCCCTGCCCTGACTTCCCTGGATGATGGACGACAACTCTAAGTGGAAATAAACCTTTCCTCCCCAGATTGCTTTCTGTCTTGGTGTTTTATCACAGCATTGGGAAACAAACCAAGAGGAGTCCACCGCTGAGTCAAGACGAGAACTCAGGGCAAGAACTGAATCAGAAACCATTAAGGAGTGTCGCTCATTGGCTCCTGGTCAACTAGCTTTCTACCTGCCAGGGGATAGTGCCACCCACCTTGGGCGGGGCTTTCCTACATGGAGTAGCAGTCAAGACAATCTCTCACACACATGGTGACATGCCATTGAGACAATTCTGCAGCTGAGGGTCCCTCTTCTGAGGTGAATCTAGTTGTGTACAGTTGAAGAGAAAAACTACCCAGCACGAATAGGTTTCTGTCCATTACTCACTAAGACAAAGTCCAGCCCTCAGGAGAGAGTGGCCAGAGATAGCAAATAAAACCACAAGATACCTGGTCCTATTTTCAGATAAATATCCATTTCTTCTATTAATTTTTTTATTATCTGAAATTCTTTTTTTAAAAAAAAAAAACTTTATTTATTTATTTGCCTTGGTGTTTTGCCTGGAACTGGAACTACAGTTGTTAGCTGCCATGTGGGTGCTGGGAATCGAACCTGGGTCCTCTGGAAGAGCAGAGGGTGCTCTTAACCACTGAGCCGTCTCTCCAGCTCCAATCTCCTGCATTTTAGGGCAAGGTTTACCTGAGCGGACTTTGAAAGGAATGGCCCAAAGCACGGAGTGAGTGGTGGCCCTCAGCTGCGTGTGAGGATTCAAGACCCAGCACCCAGACCCATGGAGGTTCAAGAACTTCTCCCTCAGCTATGGCTCCAGCAGCAGCCTGTGAAAGGAGCCGCCACGCAGCAGGGTTCTTGTATCTCAGTTTCCCTTTTCCTTTGAAGGCTCATCTCATGCTTCCTCCTTGATTCTGAGCATTTCCCGACCATTACCTGGGAAGGCATTCCTCATTGGAGTTGCTCTAAACCTTTCTCTTGCTTCAGCACAGCCATGACCTCTGCCCCAGAGGCCAACATTAGTTCCTCTTAAAGGGCCAGGCAGAGTGCAGGCTTGCTGAGTCCACTTCTTGAGGAGAAGTTCTGCTTACTCCTGATATTGGAGAGTCAGCCACACTGCACAAATATTTTTGCCGGGCCCTAGCCACCTTCCTCTACGCCTTTTGTGGTTTCACAAGGAAAGAGACCATTTATGGGGTAGATTTTAGTGCAACTTAGGCCCTGGGTCCCAATGTCAGCTGTATTTTATTTGCCCTGGAAGGCCTGTGCTGGCAGAGGCAGACTGTGTCTGCTCTCCTTTCCCTCTGGTAAAGAGGCCCTGGGGTCCCCTTTTAGCTCACAGAGCTGATCAGGCAAGTCACTTGCAAAAGAACTCTCTCTTTGCAGGCGAAAGTCGCCAGAGCACTGGGCCTCTGCCTTTGCAGCTTGCTGATGGAGACCCCAGTGTGTGTCAGCTCAGGACCTGCCTTGCTTGTGTGATCTCAGCTCTCCAGTTCTCCTTCCATACCCTCCAGTCAACACCCTGTTCAAAAGCAAGCGGATGGAGCCAGTGAGAGGGTTCAGCAAGTAGGGGATTCTTCCAACTCAATCCCGAGACCTCAGTTCAAACCCCGGATCCACAAAAAGAAGGAAGGAGAGAATTGATTCCCAAAAGTGGTCCTCTGACATCAACACACTAGTGTGCCTGCACACACGCACACACATGCACACACAGAGAAAGGATGAATCATGTTTGAATCTGGCTGTCCTGAATTCCCAGCAGTATGCCCTCAATCCTCTCTCTCTTTAAGCCTCAGCTTTCCCATCTGTAAAATGGATGAATGATGAGTGGGTTTATTGGGTGTGCTAAGGCTACAGGGGACTAAAGGAGGGGGTGGGGCTACCGATGCCTTGATACTGGATTCCAGAGATAGAACTGTGGAGAAAGGCTGTCCCGTGTGGCTTCAGCCATTCTGCCTCTGGTCACCATCCATGGACACTATGGTGGTGTGACAAAGAAGTGTCCCCAGAGGGTCATATGTTTGGATACTTGGTCCCCAGCAAGTGGTGCTGTTTGGGACCTTTAAGGGATGCAGCCTTGCTGAAGAAACTACTACATCACTGGTCATGAGGTTTTACAGCCTGGTCCTGCTTCCTCCCATTCTCTCTCTCTCTTTACCCCTCTGCTTCCTTATGGAGATGAAATGTAATTGGCCAGTGCCATGGCTACCAGGTTGACCTCACTCCTGCTGCTATACCTTCCCCACTCAGATGGACTGTGTCTCCTTGGCAACTGGGAGCCAAAATAAACCCTTTTCTCCTTAAAGTTTCTTTTTGCCAAGGTGTTCTATCACCAGGACAGAAAAGTAACCAATGCAGAAACGGGCTCTTATTTTGCAGTCAGACTGCCTGAGCCCCCCAGGGCGACAGCTGCAGGTGGACATGCCTGGCTCAGAGCCCTAGGAGAGACTTTTTCTCAGGACCAAGTCTCATGAGCTAGCTTTGTGTCACAGGGCATGATTTGGTCACCTCTGAAAGGCCCTACCTCTAAATGCCACAACACCGGAAACTAGGTAGCAACAGCATCTCTCCAGTTCCAGAGGCTATGTGGTGCTCTGTGGGTATTCAGAGATTTATCAGTCTGACTCAAACTTTGGTTTTAGTAAATTAGAGGCTTTTTATTAAGAAGAGACTTGCCAGGACCAAACCAGAAAGACTTCTCGAGTCCTGGCTGTTGTTAGTCAAAGAATTAAAAGGCAAAAATCATAAAGTAGCTATCATTTTGAGCCAAATTAACTCATATCCTGTTTTGGTGCAGGCAAGTGTTGATTTTGTAACAGAGGTCCCACAGGTGCCTCAACCATCCAAGCCAGCAAGGGTTTCATTCAAAAGTAGAACTTAGCAGTTAGCCTGTGTAATCTAACTGTGAAATATTTGGCAACAATCAGCAATTTTTTAAGACTAGCCCAACTACACCTGGAAGTGGACCATCTTGGGCCAGCTGACAGGGTAGTTCAAGGTAGGAGCAGCTTCCTCGTGGCTTATACAAGTTAAAAACAATTTTGTTTTTACAAGCCTAGCACAGTAAATTTATCTTCTAAACAATACTCATCATCACACTGGGCACTATCCTCTTCTGAGGAGTCCTCGGCTCCTTTCTGGAGTGGAGCTGGAGAGGCGACAGAAGATCTGTTTGCTGTGTGACCCTGGGAAAGTTGCTCCTACCTTTGTACCTAGATACTAGGGTTGTTGACAGAAATGAGCATGAGTTCCCACATAGAAAGCACCCACTGAGTGCTGGGATGTGAATAGCGCCACCTATTGGTACCTCCTGTTGCTCAGATGCAACCGTGTCTGCTCTTCCTTGGGGGACCCTGGGATTTTGTAAAGAAGCATTTCTTTCTTAGGCAGCTTGTGCTGCTCTAACAAAATACTAGAAACTGGTAGCTTATAAACCACAGAAAATAACTTCTCACACCCGGAAGCAGGAAGTCCCAGGTTGGTGGTCCGGGTTCTGAAAAAGGCTTTTCAGCATCTTTCTCCGTGCCACAGAAAGAGAGCTCTTTCCGTGGGCTCTGCAAACATCATCCCTCTGGAGACCAGAGGGATGCACAAATAGTCAGAGAGAGGCCTGCCCTGGTTGCAAACGTGCAGTGGCCCCAGCAAGGCAGGAGGGAGCCGATGAGGGGCTGAGTACATAGCCTCCAGTCTGATCCACCTCTGCCATGTCATTCCTACTCCATTCAGCCCCAATTCAAGTGTAAACCACGGGGGAAACCCAAATACTGGTCATCAGATAAATCACCGGCTTACTAACCAGAACTATCCTCCCACTGTTAAAAACCGCTGTTTTCCCTGTGAGAAGTCAGCAGACCTCCTCCCACCCCTGACACCCAGGCCATTAATCCAGGAAGGGCGGCTCTCCCGGCAGCCCAGCCGGAAACCCCTTGACAGTGGAAAAACAGCCAGGCTCGATGATTCAGTGGTCCATAAGAGGGCCAAGATGTGTGCTTTCTGCCTCCCTGGCCCAGTTTGTCCTGCTTTGTCTAAGCTGAGATTAGGGAAGACAGGGCAGGGCAGAGTCTAGTACCTGTCTCCTGGGGACTCTCCAATGGACTGCACTGGGCCCCTGATGCCCAGAGGCTTTGAGCCCCGCACGAGTCAGGGAACCGGGCCCCTCGGAGGAGAGGATCAGAGGATGCTTAGATCACCAAGAGCCAGCCCTGAGCACCTGGATAGCATACATTTGGCCCTGGCTTCAGCAGCTGAAGCAGAGTGAGAAACACACATATTGGTATTTTTCATATGCTGACAACAGACAGCATATCCAGCACTTGGCAGAGACTGTAATTTTTACTGGACCACGCTGCAGGACAAGTGCTAGACCTTCTAAAACATAGAGCACTGGTGACAAGGGACAGGTCCTGCCATGGTGGCTTCATCCTCATCTGTCAGTCCTTTGCTCCTTCAGGTAGAAATAGCCGTTGTTGCTGTCTGCTGGGCCTTGGCTGGTGGAGCCTGAAGCTTAGAAAATGATGAGAATAGCTGAGGTATAGGAAGGGTGAGGACCTCAGTCCCTACTCACAATCACTTGTATGTCTCAAAGGCCCCACACCAGTCTCCTGGCCCTACCCTCTGCCAACTACTCATCCTTCTTATAACCCAGATATTCTCACTATTGGCTATATTCCTGCTGTTGATTTTCTCTCCTCTCTATATCCTCTGCTATTCTCTGCTCTATCACAGCCCTGTCCAGTCTGCTAGGCATATCCAGTGTACTTTCTCTCTCTGCTCTGGACTCTTCCAGATGCCTCTGGCTGTTTTCTCTCTCTTGTGTCCACAATAAAATCTCAAATGATGGAGCAGCCATGTTTTCAGCTTATACACAGGGAAGATTCAAGCTTCCCATATTCCCTCTGTCCACCCCATCCCCATTTCCAACCTCAGCTAGCTTGGTAGGCAGGGTTAACCTGAGTCCAGTTGGGATTTATAGTCCATTTTGGGAATGCAGCCATTCAGACAGGAGATAGGGATCCTCTCCTAGACTTGGCAAGATGTATCCAGTCTGAGAAGACACATCATTGACCTATGCCCCATTTCTAGGTAATCTTTACTTCTGATTGGTCATGTGTCTCTGTTCTGATAAAGCAGATGTCTCCAAAGATCCCTGGGAAAAGGTTCCTTCCTCAGTAAATGGCAAGTTTCTACTTTTACCTGGAATATAATAAATAAATAAAGATGTGATGCTTTGAGCTATGGCAGCCATCTTAGGACTAGGAGGCAGACTGCACTATTAAAGAAAATACGTTGAGGCTGGTAGAATAAAGAGAGAGTTCTGGACATTAGTTCTGAATCATTGAGCCACCTCGGGCTGCCAGTCTGTGATTGTCTGACAGATGATGTCTAGTTAACAATTCTATCAGTCAGTTACCCTGTTGCTTTCAGCCAAATGCATCCTAATAAATTCCACAGGTAAACACAATATAAAAATATTCCACCTTGGAAGACCATGCTGCAGAGTGAAGGGTGCTGGCTTTCCTTGTGGACACTAACATCTATTTGTGCTGTGCTCTTAGAAATCATCTTCCTTTTCCCAGTCCCTGGTCACCACTGTCTTAGTGGAAAGAGGATGGGAAGATGGATGTGAGCTGCAGGGCACACTAGTGGCCTCTACTACATCCTCCCGAGCATCCCACAGAAGAACTGACAAGATGCCCCCCACCTGCCTTGAACACCAGGTGTGTGTTGGTGGTTGGTAGGACCGTTGACTCACTCCCTTTGGTCTGTTCTCTTGGCCACTTAATGGACATTGTTCATAAATGCCATCATCCGGTCTCCTGGCAAGCTCAGCCCTTTTGGTTTTCCCAAATCCACCCTCTACTTATGATCCCAGATGCCTTCTAAAGGACATAGCATGGGTCGGTCAGCACACTTGTCCAGGCCATTGCCTAGTAGCAGAGCAGAAAGACTGGGTCTGCCTGTCCCAGCCTCTCCCTCAGCCTGGAGTAAATATAGATGGGGTAACTATGGTTGCTTAAGGTAGAGTGAGTGATGGCAGGAACCCCAAGCATCCACTTTGAGGAGGGTCGCCTCTGTGACATGAGCTTGCCATCTCCTGCCCAGCCTTGCCGTTCACCTCAGGGGCTTCTAAGTGGGCTCCTAGCCTTGGCACACTGCCCTCTGTCTCCACCACCCTATCCCTGTGTGCCGTTCCCCAATGTGCTCCATCAGAGAACTACAAAGCATCTGACCATAACTTCACCACAGAGCCCAGACCTCAACAAGAGCAACTAGCCTGGGCTCAGCGCCCCACCCACTTCATCCAGGAGCACTTCCTGTTTGCTTCAGCGGCAACATCCTCCCAGCAAACAGGCAGGTGGGACCCAGAGCCTAGCTGTTTAGTGAGCCTGACTCTAAGCTCAGCTGGCTGGAAGCCTACATTTCCTGTAAGGAGGGGTGGGTGTGAGGACTTGGAGAACAGGAGGGGAGAGTTGGTAATGCCTCTCCAAGCCTGGGATGTGGGCAGAGGCTGGAGGGGAGCTGGAAGGGTTGAAGAAAGGCCATAGAGGTCAGAGGCCAGGAGGGAGGATTCTCAGATTGCAAGGGACTTTCCCCACCCTAGGAAAACAGGAAGCAGGCTTTACCTCAGACTTTGAGCCAGGAGAGAAGCCACACCTGAGCATCCCAGACATAAGTTTCTAGCCCAGGGAAATCCTAGTTCCCTGCCAAGGAAAACAGCTACCTTGCTTTGGTAGAGAAATAATGACGTCCAGTGGACATCTGTGTCATCCCTAGGCTTGGGTCAAGTGGCCATGAGGGGCTGGGACCATAAATAGCAATGAGTTGGGCACTGGAAAATTGAATTCCAGTATGGCCCTTGTTTGTCAGCTGTGTGACTTTGGGTAAGTCACTGTCCCTCTCTGGACCCCTGCTGGTATAGGCAGAGTCTCCTGTGAACTACTGTGCAAACTCTGTCATACCAGAGCTTGAATTTCTTGTCAAGACTGGCTGAAGGGAAAAGGAAGACAAGTTAGAAATCAGAAAACCTGAATTCAAGTGCCAAGCCTCCCAAATGAAACAAGGGCCACCCCTACAGATAAAGTTTGTAGAATAAACTGGTGGCCCACTGTAAAGGGCCACAGCCTGTGTAGGGTGAAACCCTTTGCGGTTTGCAAAGGCAACATCGAGAATACAGGGAAGCAGACGTGTTTCTACACTGAGAGCAGAGAGGACCATGTGAATGGTATCGTGGGTATTGGCACTTTGGGTCTCAAACCCTCATACTTCCTGAGCTATTTCAAGATTAGAAAGACCCCAGAGACCTCAGGGACAGCCCAGACAGAGTCAGGGCCACCTCTTAGTGAAATAGTCACCCAGGACAGGTTAGAGATAAGAGGGGCCAGGAGAGACGTGGTCCCTGGTCCCCTCAAACCTCATCCCACTACTACCCTGAGAGAGAGGATATCACACCTGAAGTTGTGGACTGAGTTATGAACCCAAATCAAGAGGGTTTAATTTCTGGAATTTGAGCTGTAAGGTGGGCGCTGCCACGAAGCTCATGGGGGATCTCAGAAACCAGCCTTAATCTACGTTCTGGAATCAAGGCTGCATTTTCACAGATCAGAGAATTGTAGCTGAGAAATGAACATTCCAGATGGAAGCAAGGCATCTGGATGCCACAGGCCCTTCCTTGAGAAGGCTTCCAGAATTCCTGCTTCCCAAACTTGTCTCTTCCTAAACATGGCTCCTGGTGGATAGAGCGCAAGTTTACAGATATATCTCTAAGAAGGTTCCCAGTCATTTGTCCTCAGAGAAAGGGAATATTGAATGGGACACTTACTCATATGAGGTTGATCTGGTCTGGACATGGGCCAAGTTTCCATATGAATAACTTGGTCACAGATATGATAAGTATCTCACAGACAGTACCTCTAATCTGCAACAAGCCTTTAAGGGGATGTCCTGGCTGGTTTTGTGTCAACTAGACACAAGCTAGAGTCATCAGAGAGAAAGGAGCCTCAGCTGAGGACATACCTCACTGAGATACAGCTGTAAGGCATTTTCTCAATTAGTGATCCATGGGGGAGGGACCAGCCCATGGTGTGTGATGTCATCTCTGGGCTGATGGTCCTGGGTCCTATAAGAAAGCAGGCTTTGGGCTAGGATGTGATGGCACACACTTTTAATCCCAGCCCTTGGGAAACAGAAGCAGGTGAGTCTCTATGAGTTTGAGGTCACCCTGGTCTACAGAGCTAGTTCCAGGACAGTCAGGGTTACACAGAGAAACCCTGTCTCAAAAAACAAAACAAACAACAAGAACAAAAGCAGGCTGGGAAAGCCATGTGAGCAAGCATCACCACTCCATGACTTCTGCATTAGCTCCTGACTCCAGGTTCCTGCCCAGTTTGAGTTCCTGTCCTGACTTCCTTCAATGATGAACAGTGCTATGGAAATGTAAGCCAAATACACCCTTTCCTCCCCAACTGTTTTTGGTCATGTTGTTCCATTGCAGCAATAGAAACCTACAGGTGGGTTTTTCTGTTCTGCCAGCTAGCTCCCAAATAACTACACAGAGACTTCTTATTAATTACAAAAGTTTGACCTATAGCCTAGGCTTGTCTCATTAGCTCTTATAACTTAAATTAACCCATTTCCATTTATATGTTGCCAGGTGAGTCATGGCATTTACCTGTCTTCCTGTGTGTCTTGCTGGCATCTGGCTGGTGATTCCGAGTCCCTGCAGCTTCTCCTCCTCCTCCTTCTCCTCCTCCTCCTCTTGCTCCTCCTCTTCCTCCCCCTTCTCCTCCTCCTCTTCTTCCCAGTGTTCTCTCTGCCCTGAAAATCCTGCCTAGCTATTAGCTGTTTAGCTTTTTATCAAACCAATTAGAATGACAAATCTTCACAATGTACATTTCCCCCTTTTGGTCTAAATAAAAGGAAAGATTTTAACTCTAACATAATAAAACTATAAACAATAAGAACAATTATCAGGTAAGAATTTACCATGTCCAGTCCATTTGTATTTGGCATATTTAAAGAAAATACTTTATTATTTATCTTGATAAGTTTGAAGCTCTATACCTAATTTACTTTCTATCAAAACTAAGAAAAAATATAACTATGACTATCTAAGATGCCCTCAAAGCCCCCAGAAGAATATAATATTACCTGAGTAAACAGGAAGTTCAATGCAAGTCACTTTCAAACTTATAGAAATGACAGAAATCTAGCTACTTGGACAGTCTCCCAAGGTTTCTCTGCAACACTGAGGCATCCAGTCTTCAGCCTGCAGGCCTAGAATATCGGGAAGACTCTGTTATGAGGCAAAAATTTTTTGAAGGACTGTCCTACCCCCGTCTTGGCAGAGTTTAGCAGTCACTTTTCTTTGTGTCCTGCTGGTCCAGTTTGGACAGCATATTGTCAGCAGTCAAAGCAATGGAGTTTCTTGCTCAATAGTCTAGCTTTTTCCATAAAGAAAGCAAACTCCAGGAAATTCTTCGATGCCTATCATTTTTTCTTTTGAAAATTGGTGCTGCCAGGAGCAGATGTATCTCATTGTCATGAAAAGCCTTAAGTTATTAAAATATTTTAAATGTCAAATTTTGTAGGTCTTTGAAGTATCTGAAGATCACCTATCTATATATCTAAAAAATAATCTCTGCATGACCTTAAAAACATACCTAACATATCTATAAGTTTGATAGTTATAGATGACTAATTATTAACCTGTATTTATTATTTTAAAGAGCTTTCAAGGACTATAATTTTATATAACTTTTAAAAATGAGCTGCATAGGTACAATACCTTAAACAAGAATATAAACATATATACAATATAACAAAAATAACCTTAAATTTGTATCAATATACAAAATCCATACCAATGTAAAACATTTGAGACTATTAGTTGTTTAAAAGTTTACTCAACAACCTACCCTTTTATCTCATCATTTCTATACCATATCCCCTTTCTTCCTTGAGAAAGAAACCCTTGAATCTAATCTTCTTTGTCTGTTTTGATGATCTAATAACAACTTGTAACCAATCCCTCTAAACAATGACAAACATCTACAACCTATCAAATGACCAAAAGCCATTCATTCCACCTCTTGGGAGTGGAGGTGTCATATTCTCTAGGCTGCTTTCTGTTGTTTGGCGATGCTAGAATCTTTAAGAGACCCTGCGAAAATTGGGATAATAGTCAAGTCCTGGGGGAGTTAACTCTATTATTTGTTGTCCAGTCTCTGTGCAATGAGAAAGTGCAAGGCTTAGCTGAAGTTCTGGCTGAAGTAGGCTGTGAGGCCAGAACATCTCAGTCAGCAGCCTTGAGGCTGTTCTGGATGCAAAACCCTGAGAAAACTGCAACAGGAGTACTCTGAGATATCGGATCACCTGGGCCATCCATTTTCATTGGTGTCTGGTCCCCTTGTTCTGAAAACACATAAACTTTCAAAGGTAGCATACATGTCTGCATTAACACAAGTATAGAATGTACAGTTTTCATGTGTGTGTGTGTGTGTGTGTGTGTGTGTGTGTGTGTGTGTGTGTGTGTGTCTGAGCAGGCAAACGGCATCTACCAACTTTCTAAGTCTGTTTGGACTGTATAAAGAAACTGTAATATAAACCTCTACCCATGCCATGTGAAAGAATGACATGTAATAATAAGTCATGAGGACTCTGTAGCCAACAAGACTCACCATGTCTCATCTCATCTCAGAGCTGTCCCCATGCCAAGAGATCAGCTTACATGTCACCTGACTTGTAGTTTTGTTTTTGTTTGTTTGTTTGTTTATTTGTTTGGCTTTCTCTCCCATGTCTGTAGCCAAGATACTCAGAAGGTCTCCACTGGTCAAATCTGATTTCTGTTAATCTGAAAGAAACCCACAGCCTTTGATAGTATCCTATGAAAACAAAAGCATAACCTCTTCCCCAACTTAGTACATTTTTTGACCTACATTTTAAAGTAAGGCATTTTTTAAAGTATCTAGTCTGGTTTAACTCAGAAATTTCTTTCATAATTTAATGTCTCTCAACAGCTGTTATCTGTTGACTAGCATTCAAAAAATTCAAAGACAACACAATAACACACAGGATCCAGACTCTGTGTATTTCTCATCTATACATGGCTTATTCTTTATTATTATTATTATTATTATTAATATTAATATTTTACTCTTTCTTTAAAGAGTTTATTATTTTTATACTATTTATTTACTTATTTATTTTTATGAGTGCCTATATCTTTTTTTCTTAACCCAATGTACATGTTTAAACACACTATAACCTTTTTGAAGGGTTTTTCCATCTGAATCTGCTTTACTGCATGTCTGTACCTTTTCTGTGTGCATGAGCAGAACCTGCCACATGGCTTAGTTCATGGCACAATGGCAATTCAAGCACACAGGCAGCTGCAGAGAGATGTGTCTCTGTACTGAGGCCGGCATGAGAGACGTAAGACTAGGAAGCTGTGTTTGGCTCCATTTTTGTGTGTCTGGAATCTTTTTAAAAAAAGCTTTCTCAAGTTTTATGTGGAAATACATGACCAGATGTTGGATGACATTTGTAAGCAGATTTTTCTGTCCTGCTGGCAAGCTCCCAAATAACCACACAAGGACTACTTATTAATTATGAAAGTTCAGCCGATAGCTTAGGCTTGTCTCACCAACTATTATAACCTAAACCAACCCATTTCTATTCATCTATGTGTTGCCATGTGACTCATGGCATTTAACTGTCCTCCTGCATTTACTTACTTTTTCTCTGGCTGGCTACTCTGCATCCCTGCTCTTCTTTTTCCCAGCATTCTCTCCACTCCAAAAATCCTGCCTAGCTATTGATTGTTCATCTTTTTATTAAACTAATCTGAGGGGGTTGGATAGATGGCCCAGAGGTTAAGCCAGAGGTCCTGAGTTCAATTCACAGCAACCACATGGTGTCTCACACCCATCTATGATGACATCTGGTGCCCTCTTCTGTATAATGTAAAATAAATAAATAAATCTTAAATTAATCTGAGTGACAAATCTGCACAATATACAAAAAGATTGTTACGGCACAGAAACCCTAACTAACACAGGAAGTATTAACCCCACACCTACCCATTTTAACAGAGATGACTAAGGGACCTCTTAAAAGTGGTGATACTCCCATTTTCTGTGTATAGTGACAAGAAGTTAAGGGGCTGGAGTTTGAACCTAGCTTCAAGACCCTTCCACCAAAAACTCCCAGTTCAGGGGTGTTCCCTGGGCCCCATGGCGCACAAAGCCTTATGCTGAGGCTTCACAAGGATGCAAAGGAGTACATCTGTTTAACAAGACCTACAGACTAACACAGAACTTCTTGCCTTGTGTACATCATCATTTCCTACAGATTCACAAAAATGCTTGTGAAGTACTTCTGCTCTGTGTGGCCAATGAGGAAAGCTAGGCTCACTGGAGTCATGTAACTCACATAAGGTCACTAAGCCACTCATTGGCAGGACCAGAACTCAGTTTCATATCCATTCTGATGCCAACATCAACTTTGACCATTCTGCAGGATGAGAAAAGGAAGGAAGGTGTGCATATAGAACACAGAAGCCTTGATGAATCAATGCCCACAGTCTTTTATACCTCCGAGGACTTAACTGGGCCTTTCAGTTTTTTAATTAATATCAGCAGCTACATCACTATGGGCAACAACACTATGAGCAACATCATCAAGAACCCTATCATCATCATCATCTTCATCACCACCCCCATCCTTACTGCCATCATCATCCCCACCATCAGCACCACCGTCATCATAACTAAACACCATCACTATGTGAGTTACTTCTCCTATCACCATGGTAGAATCATTCTTGGCACAAATAAGTTGCAGGAGCAAGTTTGTTTGTACTCTGTACCCTGTGACATGGGAGGCATAGTAGCCAGGGTCCACCCAAGGCACTGAGATCTTATGGCACGACTTGTTATATCTTGTTATATCTTGGCAGGTCAGAAAACAGAGAAAGATCAGAAGTGGAGTCAGCCTATACTCCTGAAAGCCTATTCATATGGACCCACATCCACCAGGTAGGCTACGGTCAGAAGGTGCCACAACCTTCTCAAATACTATGAACCAAGTGTTCAAGCACAGGGGACGGGGTCAGGGATGCTTTACATTGAAATCATGATGACCATTATCACTATCATTACCACCATCATCACTACCACATCACAATTATCACCACAATCACCATCACCATACCATTATCACATGACCAACACCAGCATTACCACAGTCACCACACCATCATCAGTCATCATGATCATATCATCCAAATGCTTGGGACAATAAAGCATCCCACTTCTCATCTTTTCTCACTTGCCCTGTGACAAGTTAGAGGCCACTTTTCTAAGCCTTCATGTTCTCAGGCATGGAGGACTTATCCCATTTGCAAAAAGAGCTTTGACCAAGAAGCTCTTTTCCCACCAGTCCTTTCCTTCCTGTACACCTGGCAGTAATGAGGTGGGACTGCGAGACTGTCCCTACAGCAGGCTAGACCATCTTCTTGAGAGCACTGTGAACTCTGCCCCTGAGCCAGCATCCTAGCAGTAAGGAGTTCAAATAGAATAGAGCCAGCCTCAAGGCCCATCCCAATGGCCCTGAGACCCAGCAGAAATGACCAGGATGATTAAAAAGGTGTGAGCCTTGGTCAGGTTTTCATGATGTCCAATGAATGACTCTTGAGGAAGAAATAGGGAAAATGATCACATATCCAACCTAGACAAATATTGCTGCAATATTTACCTCTAACAGGCTCCAGTCCCAAGTTTGGTAGTGGACAGGGAAGAGCTGGGACCCAAAGGAGAACTGAGCTCTCTGCAAATCTACTAGGCTTGTGATTTCCAAAACTCTGGGGTAGGGATAAACATGATGGGGCCAGCCTGAATTCAGGACCGGTTTCATCTGCTAGTGAGGGACCCTGGACAAGTTTCTGGGTTTCTCCAGGACCTGATGCTCCACTGGAACATCTTGAGTGAGAAAATTCAAGGAGATAATATGATGCCAATTCCTTGATAGCATGCTTGGCAGTTAGCATGCAGAATCAAATGTTATTAAGACAGCCCCTGTGGGTTCCTGGGGTTGTGGGAGACAGAACAACAGGCCTCATGAGCAGGACACACTGAGAAGAGTTGAAGATAGAGATCTAGCACTGCCTGCTCTACTGATCAGAATGGTCCTCCAAGGATTCCTGCCACAGACTGGTATCAGACTGATAAGGTTGGATAGTGGCCTGAAGGGTGGGCCCCAACTGCTGCTTCTTCATTTTAGACATCACCAAAGAGACTGTGTAATCTGGGCAATTGGGGAATGTGATGGTGTGTCTGGTTTAGGCACTTCCAGAGGGGATTAACCAAGGGAAAGAGCCCCACCTTGAATGTGGGTAGCACATTCCCTAACCCTAACCCCTGATGGGAGTAAAGAGGAAAAGGGGAAGCCTGCTGACTCAGGCATTCTTGCCCCTCTGCTTCCTGGGCACTGTGAGGGGCTCCACCGTGCCCTCCAAGCCAATGGAGCCAAATACAGAGTTATTTCCCTTAGGAATACATCACAGCAGCAGGAAATGAATAACCCAGGAAGGGTGCCCAGTGGGAGGTAAATGATATTCTGATCCTGTGTCCCAGCCACAGACAGCTAAGGGATCCATCAACCCCTTTCTCCTGAGACTTCACTTTCCCATCCGTAAAATGGATGGACAACAGCGGCCTCTGAGGATACTGGAGCAAATGAGGAATAACACACCACCACCACCCCAGACAGTTGCTGTTCCACTAGCAGAATATTTCCAATAACTGTATCTCAAGAATGTTCATCAAATGTGGGTGTAGCCTCCAGCTAGCCACAATGCCTTGAGCTCTATCTCAAATAGGAGTCTTATCCTCAAGGTCATGTGTCTGGCTTGGAAAGTCGGTTATACACAGTTGTAGATAGTTGGGCCTTTTAGGTCACAAATTCTGTAGCAACAGGTACAATTCACCTTGGGTAGAAGTGTGAGGCCGGGAGGATCCACATCTGTATATCTATCTGATCTGTACCTTGTCACTGCATCCTAAGCAATACAGTTCACAGCTCTGCAGTGTTGTCACCAGGAGTCAAGAACCCAGAGATGAGATAATGACTGGGTTCTGTGCAAACACTAAGCCATTGTACAGGATTGGGGCTAAGTATCCCAGGATTTGGGTACCTGAGTGGTACTACAATTATCACCTGAAGATAGCAAGAGATGACTGTGATATACATTCATTGTCTGTCTTCCTTTGTCATAATGCATAAGGGCAAGGATAATTGTTTTGACCCTTCCCAGCTCTGTATGTAGCACATAGTGGGCCTTCAAGAAGTGTATCTTGAAGCTGGAAGGTGGTGGTGCACACCTTTAATCCCAGCACTCAAGAGGCAGAGGCAGGTGGATCTTGAGTTCTCTGGTCTATAGAGTGAGTTCCAGGTCAGCCAGGACTACACAGTAAAACCTTGTCATGGAAAACAAACAAACTACACACACACACACACACACACACACTTTAGTAGAACTTGTACTTAAAGTAATACAGAATGTGCTAGATTGTGGCATAGACTGTTTAGATGACCTGCTGGAGGTATCTCTGTGGCATGATGAACAGCACCAGATTCATGAATTACCTGCTCAGAGGATTTAAGCTCAGACCTGAATGAAAAGGAGGCATCTATGCACACAGCCATGCACACAACCATGCACATGCTGAGAGAAATGCATGCTAGGCATAAGAACAGGGCGTGCTAAAGTCCTGAGGCAGGAACTGAGATGGAGAATACTCCTGCAGCTGCTATGTAGGGCAGAGAAGCCTGATCCACACACAATAGCAGGATTGAGAGTCCTACAGTCCATAGCAGAGTTCCTGTGAAATTTTGAGGACAGTAGTAGCCACTAGAGTGTTGGCAGGGAAGTGCGCTGATCTTATTTGTGAATGTAAGAGATCGGCCAGTCTGGTGTGGCAGATGAGTTTCAGTGAGAAGGGTAACAGCGTAGCTGTTCACAGCCTCCAGAGCTGGACAGGGCACATCAGTACCCCTGAGACCACATGGGCAATGCTGCCAGGTACCGGCCATGCTCTTTGTTCTCTGGTCACCTGTCTGGCTTTGATCTGTGGCTGTGCCTGCTCTGCAGAGCTGGCAGGCTACCTTCAAGGACAGACCTCTTCTTGGTTCAGGTGAGGACCAGAGATGATGGTGCCCGGGTAGGGAGAGTGTGGCCTTCCATTTCATGCCAAGTGGCTCTAATACACTTTTCAAGCCTGTGCATGCTTTTACCCTGGCTCCTCCATAAGAGACACACTTTTGGATGTGTTTTGAAAAATATTCCATATGCTAATGGAATGTCACCATCTGCCAAAGAAGGCAGAGCTGTTTTTAAAGGAAAAACTACAGAAATGAGGTATTCACAGAGGGGCACTAAAGAGCCAACTGTCGCTGACCTGAGGCTGACCTGGGCCACCTGTGTTACCAACATGAAAAAGGGCAAGGAAATCTGGGACCAATTCCCCCCTCCTTCTACCCTCTCTCTCTCTCTCTCTCTCTCTCTCTCCTCCCTTCATCTTTCCTCCACCCCACCCTTCCCCCGCCACCCCCTTCTTGGAGACATGATGAAATTTCCTGAAACAAAACCTCACAGCCCATTCTACAAACTGCTTTTGCCTTTGGTGGAAAAGTCTCCACGGCCCCTTTTATCTCCTGTTCCTGAGGTGCAGACCTGGCCCTGGGCTGTTTGTGCAGATGGGCCTCAGGAACATTCCCAAGGAGGGAGCCAGCAGGCAGGAGCCAGGGAGAGGCTGAAGGCTGCCATGGGATCCCGGAGTCCTGGAAGGAGCATGAGGCAAGATCAGGTGTCCAGTGTGTGATCAGCAGACAGCCGCTGCATCCAGGGAGATGTCTGCACTCCAATTCTGTCTGTACCGAGGCTTACCCTTTCTTCTAAACACATGTTTCTCCAGACTCAGGAGCAACCACAGCTCCTTTTCTAGGCAGCTCCTAGGTCAGCACCTCTCTGAACACCTCCACTGTTCAAACTCAAAAGCATTACCTGTCCACATACACCCCTCTACCAAATCTTCCTTTCTAGGATGTCCATTCCAAGGGCTTCCTACCTCAGGGCCTTTGCACCTGCATAGCTTCATCAGGAACATCTTTTCTTGACTTAGCCTGCCTCTGACTCCTGAGGTCTTGGTCAGGCGTCCTAAACCTCCTCCAACCCTGCCTGCATAATCTGTTCACAACTCTCACTCACCTTAATTTAGTTTCTTGTTCCATGTGTTGACACACTGGAGCAGGTAGAGGGGACTATTTTCTCTGGAATGCAAGCTGCATAAGGGCAGGGACTATGTCCCCTCTCTGTGACAGGGCCACTTAATGGTACACAGGAGACATGCACACAATATGGGAGGCAGCCTTGTTACCTGCTCTTCCTCCCACCACAGGCAAGCCCTCACCCTCATCTTACCTCACCCCTGCCACCATGTTTTTCCTTATTCCAGATCTCAGAATCCTTCTAAATTGGGACAGGAGACACCCTGCTCAAAGGCCCAGGACAGAGCCTGATGCCTGAGCACCCTGCTTCTTGCTCAATCACATCTTGGGTATTGGCCCAGGCACATCACACACATTATTGATTAAGAATGCATGCCAGAAGTCAGGTGTCATGGTGCATGTGATACAATATATCACCACAGTGCATGCCTTTAATTTCAGAGGCAAGTGGATCTCTGTGAATTCAAGGCCAACTTGGTCTACATTGTTTCAGACAGCCAGGGCTATACAATAAGACCCTGACTCAAAACAAAAACAAACAAACTAAAATGCATGTTAAAGATGTAGAAGGAAGGGAGGTGAGATGAGCAGGGGTCTGTCAGCATGAAGGGACCACACAGCCTGAGACCTGGATCCTCTACAAGGGGTGAGGGTAGATGTCTGCTGGCATCATGGCACCCACAGAGCAGAGAAAAAAGCAATGTCAGCTGTGGATACTAGTATGACCAGAAGAAAATCTAGGCAATGCACTCTCCCATCTTGTGTACAGCCTACGCTCCCATTGCAAACTCAGGGCTTCATTGTGTGTGTGTGTGTGGGGGGGTCCTTTCCCGAGACCATCAATCAGTTCATGTGCTAGGCTGACCTGAGTAGAATACCTGTGTCCCCTCCCATGCCATCCCAGACACCATTATGCCCTGATTGAGCATGTTCTCAGCTATGTAAGTCACCAATAGAACTACAGGGCATCTAGGTTAATTCTTACCACTTTAATCTCTACAGCACTCTTAAGATACTCAGCTTTCCAGTTGTGGAAAGCTCAAGTTCTAGGCAATGAATGCCCTTACTCTCTGGCCTGCCTGTACACAGATGACAGAGCTCCAATCCTGGGGGAGGGCTCTGGGCCCAAAGCTGCCCTTTCTTCTGTCAGCTGCTAGCCTAGCATCCCTTACAGGATGCAGCCTGCAAGAGAAGTCAACTGGTACAAAGAGTATTGAGGGTGGGCAAGGGGGCCTCCCCAGTGGACACTAGGCTGGGCCATTCCAAAGATCCTAACCCTGGGTCTTCTAAGTCCTAGGAAGCTCTGGAAAAAGTTTTAGACTCAGTGACAAAACCAAACTGCTCATGAGGAAAATCAGAGGTGAGTGGAGAGAACAGGAAGCCAGGGAGCATGCAATTCCATGCACTCTTGCCACTGAGACTATACCAGGGTCACATTATACATGCCTACCTTGCCATGGTCACACAGCTGGCCCAAGCGGCTGTGCTTAGATGTGTTGCCTAGATCAGGAGAGGCCCAGGCCAGTCACTGTGATGCATACCTATGATCCCAGTACTTGGGAGCAGAGGCAGGACTGCTGAGTTCAAGGACAGCTAGGCTACAGAAGCCATTTCAAAAACAAATTTTGAAGGGCCCACCACCCTTCTTCCCTCAAGCAGATGCTGGCACCCTAATAATGGGCAGCTGTGTATTCCATGATAGCGGATCCAATGGGTACTAGACGACATAGTGCAAGGAGCCTGCAGGAGTCTGGAGACTTTGAAGCTCTGCAGAGAAAAGCTAGTCTCTTGATAGAGACCAAGCCAGCCCCACACCTAAACCCTGCCCTGCTGTAAGGGGAACCCAAGAGCAGCCTAAGTAGGCACATGAGCTGAACACACCTAGCACCAGGAAACTAGAATCAGTTCTTGGCTTCTTCCTCCTCTAGTTTTCTTTTTTTTTTTTTTTTTTTTTTTTAAAAAAAAAACTTTATTTATTTATTTATTTGCCTTGGTGTTTGCCTGGAACTGGAACTACAGACAGTTGTTAGCTGCCATGTGGGTGCTGGGAATCGAACCCGGGTCCTCTGGAAGAGCAGACGGTGCTCTTAACCGCTGAGCCATCTCTCCAGCCCCTCTAGTTTTCTTAAATACCTCTTCACAAACATGTTGAGTGAGCACTGTGTACTACACATGATGTTATGAAGCTTATCATCTACATTGTCCTTTTCCTCTATAAGCCCAAAGTCCTTTACTGACAGTGAATCAGTAGCTCACTAAAAACGCTTACCATCCCACTAGTTCAGAGACACGCTAGTGGAGAGGCTGGAGCAGCAGAGGACCTAGCTTCAGTTTTCAGCATCCACATGGTGGCTCACAACTGCCTCCAGCTCACACTTCAATGCTCTCTTATGGCCTCTTTAGGCACTGAACAGCTTGGTGCACAGATATACATATAGGCAGGCAGTGCTGGCTAGTTTTATCAACTTGGCACAGGCAAGAGCCATCCGAGAGGAGGAAACCTGGGCTGAGAAAAAGTCTCCACTCCATTCATTCTGGCTGCAGGCAAGCCTGTGGGGGGCATTTTCTTAACTAAAGATTGATGTGGCAGTGTCCTGCCCATTGTGAGCAGGTGCACCAGAGGAGATGGTCCTACGGTAAGAAAAACTAAACAAGCCAGGAGGAGCAAGAGGGCAAGCAGCTCCCCATGGCTTCTGCTTCAGTTCCTGCCTCCAGGTTCCTGCCTTGGCTTCCTTCAGTGATGCCTGTGACCTGAGTAGTAAGCATTAGGCCCTTTCTTTCCTCAAGTCGCTTCCTATCATGGTGTTTTATCATGGAGGTAGAAACCCCAAGATAAACAAAAACACTTAAACACAAAATAAAAACACATCTTAAAAAGTGCTTCTAGAAGTTGGTTGAGTACA
The DNA here is from genome assembly GCA_004025045.1 of Sigmodon hispidus. NCBI lineage: Eukaryota > Metazoa > Chordata > Mammalia > Rodentia > Cricetidae > Sigmodon > Sigmodon hispidus. The sequence continues at coordinate 49,219 of PVIH01003509.1, forward strand.
TAATCTACATTTCCAGGTTACCTTGAAATCAGCTCTGGCATCACTGGGTATGCAAGTATGCATTCTTACAGTCATCTAAGCTTGCCATGCGCTTTCTGAATAGCAAGTCGGACAAGGAACAAAGACCCCCCCAACCAGGAATGTCAGGCAGCTAGCGGGAAGGAGGATCATGAGGCAAATGGCCCATTGGATCTTTATTATTTAAAAGACAAGCAGGCTAGCTCATCCCCAGCCCCAGGGGATGCCCGTGCAGCATTCAGAAAGAGGATGGAAGGGAGAGAGGGAGGGAGGCTTTAGCAGCTATGGGAGAAGAGGCCAGGATCTGTCTGTCAGGGTTTCTACTGCTAGGGTAAAACACCATGACCAAAAAGGAAGTTGGGAAAGATAGGGTTGATTTGGCTTACACTTCCAGCACTGTTCATCTCTGAAGGAACTCAGGCTGGGCAGGAACCTGGAGGCAGGAGCTGATGCAGAGGCCATGGAGGGGTGCTGCTCACTGGCTTGTTCAGCCTGCTCTTATAGAACCCAGGACCACCAGCCCAGGGATGGGGCCACTCCCAGTGGGCTGTGCCCTCCCCCATCAATCACTAATTAAGACAGTGCCCTACAGACCTGCCTGCAGCCTGATCTTACGGAGGCATTTTCTCCAGTGAGGCGCTCTCCTCTCAGATGACCTTAACTTGTGTCAAGTGGACATAAAACCACCAAGGACAAGATCCAAGCTGCTACATTTCCCCTCCTCCTCCTCTGGCCCACACTGGGAGTTCATCGCTTGCTGTTCCTAAAGACTAGCCCAAACCATGGGGGACAGCTTACTGTATTTAACAGTTAGCTAATCTCTACTCTCAATTGAACTGGCAAAAAGAGACATATCCTTATAACCAAATCTTAAGCCAGTGAACAAGAATGGCATGGAATGATCACCAGGAAGGGGGTAGGGGGCAGGGGAGAGAAAAAGGGAGAGAGATGGGAGAAGCAGCATTGTACTCTTTTAGGAGCTAGTTTTCTTAGCCAAGTTCATGGACTAAGTCCACTGAAATACTGTTCTATTTCATTCAAAAAGTCTGCTCTCCTGGCGAGCGCTATTCCTGCACCTGATGCTCCATCACTCACACCACTTCCTCACCTGCAAGGACCTGGGGCCACTTTCCTGGTTTGCAGAACTCTTGAAGAAATCAATCACACAGACGCTGATCCACTGACAAGGAGCCCTCAGCTCTTGAAGCTTTCTAGGAAAGCAGAAGGCGAGCAAATCCACTGGTCAGAAACACCACCTTCAACTTTAGCTTACAGACCAGATGACTTTGAAATCTACCTTTAGGTATGTCACTAATTCCTGATAGCACAAAATCATCTTTCTGACAAATGTAACAGACCAGCGGAGTACTGCAACACTTTATTGAGAGTATTGGCTTTGAGTTAGTAGCGGAAGTAACAATCGCCAGGAAGCCAGGTCAGGTGTATTGCATAACACTCATCTTGATTTACTGACATTACTTAGCGATTTATTGGACAAAGGTCAAACTTTTATTAAGCACATTCCACAGTACAAAGCCGTCATGATAATATCTGTACAATTTAACAGTTTCAATAGCTGTTCAGACACATTTATTTCAAACAAATAAGTGGCAAACATAATTCATTACCAGTTAGAATTAGACTAGCCCAGTGCTTTAACACATTAATATAGCAGTAATTTACAGTTGCTCAATTATGGTTAGCAAAATAAAGTCCAGAGCACAGCTGGGAATTACTACTGTAATCCCAGGAACTGGAATTCCTTGGGTACCCAAGTCCCCTGCTATCATTTAGTAGGCACAATTCAAAGGTCGTGTGCATATTTGAAGGCCATGATCGCCCAAGGAGCGACAGGAACTTCTATATTTAACATGCAAAAACAACAGAAAAGTCCAATTGTTCAGAACTCACTTCCTCCCCTCCCACCTCCCCTGGGTGTTCCTGTCAAATGGGCGATGAGCTGTGAGGTCTACTTTCTATACATTTGAGCCCCCACCTCTCAGAAACAAATGTAGACTCATGTGAGAATGGTATGTCAGAGAGAGAGATATGAAGAGAAGAGAGAGAGATATGAAGAGAAGAGAGGAGAGGAGAGGAGGGGAGAGGAGGGGAGAGGAGACAAGAGGAGAGAGCCAACAACTAAAAAGCAGCCCCAACCCAGTAAACAAATCAGCAACACACACCGATCCCCACAGTGTTCACAATGCCAGGACAAGTGGAGCCCAGAGGCCTTCTCTCCTGGAGTGTGCTTCCAGGCAGCGGCTCCATTCACAGGGAGGGGCTGGTTGGTCCTTTTTAAAAGAGTACTGACATTCCTTGATCTTTGGAAACAATGGTGAGGGGCAAATCAAAACCTAATCTTGAAAAAGGGAAACAATGTCGACCAAGGTCTTGTCTGTGCCTCGCTCACACTCAGGAGAGTGAGAACTGAAGTGGTGGGTGACACCAGAGCTGACGGGGCCTGAGGCTGTGCTCTTGCCCTTAATGTGGGTTCTGAACAGCACCTGCTCCGCAGGCTCTAATGCAGCAGCCTCCAACACCCTGCCAGAGTGCAGGGAGCCCAGAGCCAGGAGCCCCGTCAACAGGGCTGCCTTCTTCCTGTCTCAGGGTTACTGCTACACAGAAGGATGTTGGACGGAGAAGCCAATGGTCACCATGGTGAAGTGACCACTAGCTCTAGTGACAGTGAAGCCGCGGAGATGTTAAAACTTCTGAAGTTCCATCTGAAAACACAGTACACACAGTACAGTGACAAATAAAACCCAAATGAATACTGCAGGAAGGGTCGGGAAATCACAGCAACCCTGGGGCCAGGTTCTTGGGCCCACCTGCAGCCAAGTGCACACTCCACAGTAAGTAGTGTCTCTGATGCAGAGGGCCCCATCTGGCAATCTTGAGCATGAATTGTTATGTACATTATATCTACATGCGGGTACAGTATTTTAAATTAGGAGGCAAGCACGCAGATAAAGGTGTTACTCTACCAAATATCAGAAAATGAGAAGGAAACAGAACAGTTAATAAAAGAAAATAGCTATATTACCCATGGGAAGTAATACAACTCATTTACTCTTTAAATTAAAACAAACTGGTACAGAAAGGAAGTGTAATCCAAAAATACTAAAATAATCCAGAGCTGTCCATTGTCCGACACATTCCTATGTACGTCAGAATGCCAGTGACCTGAAGGTCTAAGGAGAAGCTGCTGCTGCTGCTGCTGGAGAGAAAAGCCCTGAATACCCAACACTTCACCCAGAATGCAATGCTGTTTTTAGTACCAAAACAAGGTGCAAAGCGATGTGAACTGGAGGCATCTTCTCCTGACAGCCGGTCGCTTTGCTTCTGAAGAACAGGCATGTGTCCTTCCCATGACCGTGTGCAAGGGAAGTGCTGGGCTCTTCACTCAGGGCGGGGCAGGAGCGGCTGCTCTACTTGCAGCGGGTGAGCTGAGCTGCCCTTCTCCAAGTAGAGCTGGGGCGGCGGTGGGAAATGGTGGGGCTTCAAGAGTGGGGCTGTTTTGTGTCTACCCAGCATCTAGAACCAATTCCAGCCCCAGAACTCAGCTGTGAACGAACTCCCTTAGGCATGTGGTAGCCATGTAGCCAGTAGTTCAAGACCAGGAAACCCTGGAGCAGAAAGAAGAAGAGGCGTTAATTAGACAGGGCATTGGAGAGGCGGAGGGCAGGCTCAAGAAGGGAAAGGGGGAAGAAAGACCGAAGGAGGGAGGCCTCCGAGGACTTTACTCAGCGAATACAAGATTCTGCCAGGTGGACTTTTCAGTGGACTTACAAAGAATCTTCCAAAAGAGAACAGTGAGGGAAAAGATGGCTGTGTAGGCAGACACAGTGGTAAACATCCGAGTGACTCTCAGGCCCCTACTGATGACCTCCCACACACACAGCAAGTGTCACCAGCCCACTATGCCTTGCAGTCATTTGGGGTGGCAGATGTTCCTCCCTCAATCAACACTACTGTTCAAAAGTGAGCTGTCCACGGCAGCCCAGATCTGCCATTCTTGATGCAGAGTCCTGATTCTTAAAGGGCTCCCCAGGAATTGGCTGACATGTTACAGGCTGAGGTGAGCTTTGTCCTAACGACTCAATTCTGCCACTGAAGCACAGAAGCAGCCACAGTGAATGGTAACAAATGAGTGAACTATGCTCCAATCACACTGACTTTATGGAAGTTGGAATTTTAATATTATAGAACTTTTCCATGGCATCTAATTTTCCTTTTGATATTTTTCAGATGTTTAAAATATAAGAACTATTTCTGGCCTGCAGTGGCAGAAAAACAAAAAGCACACCACAGGTCAAATTCAGTGCTTGGCTGCAGTGTTACCTCTGAGCAAGGTAAACTTCTTCAGAGTCGTTTATGGGACTCAGAATATTTGTTGACAAAAGAATATCTAAAATGATGGGACTTTGGGTGACTTGATATTAGGAGTTTCCAATCTTTCCATCCCTACAATTTCTCAGTTTTACACATGGACATTTTATACTTTTTAATAAAAAAGAAAATACTAGTAAAAAGCTACAAAGAATTAAGTAATGCTTTTAAATTAAGAGAATTTTAACCACAAGTCTTTATATACATATAGTCACAGAAGTGTGGATAGGCATTAAGTCTATAAAGTGCAATATGCACCGAATCTAGTGACCCCTGGCAAATCTTCAAGTTGGGAATGTTGTTCACAGTAGTTATGGATATCTGGGATGTGGGCAAGTCTGCCATTTATCATTCTTCTAAACCAAGCACACTGGTGAGCAAAGCATTCTGTCATCAACAGCTCTGTAACCAGAACAAAGGATTTGCTTCCCAAGCACTTGCTGCTCTCATTATGAAGAATGGCATTCAAGGCTCACAGCACACTTCGGTGATCTCTCAGAGATGGCAATAGAGAGTGGACTGTGGTGTAGGAAGAAGAGGAATTTGGGTGTCCTTGTGTATGTATGTGTATACATGGATCTGTCTGTCTGCCAGTCAAAGAACCAAGGGATCAGTAAAAAAGGTTGATTCCTGCATCCAAAATCAAACATGAAGAACTATTCTGGTGTGTAAATGGTGATATGAAAAGCCTGCAGTGTGCAGGGTTCTATTGTGAAACAATCAGAACCTCACAATAGATCCAGAAGAGGCTTGTTCACATCTTTGATGAGCCCAGGGAGGACTGGGATTTGAGTACACTCACCAGATTGGGCCAAAGTGCAGACCGCTATCTGGAGATATAGGTGTAGGTTCTGGAGGGAGAGCGTGTCTCATTCTGGGCACTGGGAGGCACGTTTAAGAAATCCCAAATCAAAATAGTGTCATCGTGGGAACTGCTGATGATCTGAAACTCATCAAATTGCAGCCGAAACACACGTCCAGAGTGTTCCTGCAAAAGAGCAGCTTGATTAACAGGATCATCTTTACAGACCCCACCTCCAGAGCCAGGATTTAACTCAGGTTGCAAAGTCAGCATTTATCCCAGCTTCCAGCATGGCCTCCCAGCCACTGAGCTATGCCCTTTTTGAGAACAAATGTTCTGCTTTGCCTCCTAGGTTCTTCTTTTTTTAAGCTATAAACTTTATGTTCTACATTGTGAACTAGTAATATGTCAAAGAAGAATAGCTACGTGATTACCTCACAGAGGCCATCAGAGTTAATATCCACTTGACATTGCTTTGTAGACCAGGCTGGCCTCAAACTCAGAGATCTGACTGTCTCCACCTCCTGAGTGCTGGGATTAAAGGCATGTACCACCACACCCAGCTACCGTAAAAAATTTTTAAGCATAAGCAAGAACTCTGTTAAACCACAGCAGACATTAAAATTCATGGGAAAATCAAGAGTGGCCCTGACCACAGTTCTGCCTGCCTGGTTTAATCCATGCAAGAAGGAAGAAATCGCAAATACAATGACTCGTTCTGGAGAATGCTCAGGAGTTAAGAGTATCTGTCACTCTTTTTTTTTTTTTTTTTTAACTTTATTTATTTACTTATTTGCCTTGGTGCTTGCCTGGAACTGGAACTACAGACAGTTGTTAGCTGCCATGTGGGTGCTGGGAATCGAACCCGGGTCCTCTGGAAGAGCAGACGGTGCTCTTAACCACTGAGCCATCTCTCCAGCCCCTATCTGTCACTCTTACAGAGGACTCGGGCTCAATTTCCAGCACCTACATGGTGGCTCACAACCATCCATAATTCTAGTTCCAGGGGATACAACAGGCACACACATGGTGAATGTACACACAAGTAAACAAAAAAATTCACACAAAGTTAAAATGTGTGTGTGTGTACCAAGGGTTTCTCAGTGTATCCATGGCTGTTCTGGAACTGAATCTAAGATCAAACTGGCGTAGAACCTAGAGATCCACCTGCCTCTGCCTCTCAGGTACTGGAATTAAAGGTGTATGTTTCCACACCCTGCTCTAAAAATATTTTAAAAAAGAAAACTACTGAAATTGTTCAAGAAAAGCCCATCACTGTTTTCAGATGTCTTTAAAAAAAAAAAAAACAAAACTGACATATCAAAATATTCTGCCATTTACACTGCCATGTGAGATCAGTCACCTGGAGGTCATTAAGCAAGTGGAACAGGCCAGGCACAGAAAGACAATGATCCTGAAGACTATGGAACCTTACAGAAATGAGGCAAGAGGGAGAGTAACAGAGTGGGAGCTGGGGGAAGGTGTGAAGGAGAGAGAAAGATGGGTCAAGTTCACCAAGGGTCCAAAGTTTCAGCTAGACTGTAAGAACCTCTGCCAACCATCCAGTGAACTACAGAGCAAATGTTGTATACTTCAGAATTTACAAAGAGTATTTTGCTTTTCTTGTTTATTTTTGTAGATGGGAGACAGGGTCTTATGTAGCCCAGGCTAGCCTCAAACTCACTATGTAGTCAAAATTGATGGACTTATTAATTAGTTGACAATTTTTCTATGATGTATATTATAGACCAACATATTACACTCTTTAACAATACATAATTACTTATTAATTCAAAATAAATTTTAAAAACTAGTGTTCCTATGTGCCAAAGCAATGATCCATATAGTAGAAACTGAGGGTAATTCTATGTTCACAGTACACAAATGTACAGTTATAAAACATAACACAGTCGCACACTAGAGATTCCCCCAAGGCTACATGAGGAATGCAGCACAATCTATGAGGATATCTGCCCACCTACAGAGGGGGGCCACAGAAATGTAAAGGTGCTATTTTAGCTGGCCAGAATTACCCATGAATCTATGAAAGCATGATACAAGACACAAACTCCCCTGGGAACCCATCCGTCCCAACAAGACACCTACCACTAAGGTGCGCAGACACAGTGTGCTTGCTGGAGCCCGAGGGTCAAGAGCAGCTTGCAAATCCCAGACTTTAATCTTCCTACAAGAGAAAAATGAGGCTGGGATTAATGCAAAAGTTAACATTGTGTATACCGTGGGCACATCCATGAGAAGCCAGAGTGCACCTGCAAATCTCCACCAAGCCCAGTGGGCAACATGCTGCTATTTTTAAGTTTTTGAACTTAGACTGAATATCTGATTTTGGAAAAAGAACCTAAACCTTCCCAGAGTTCCTGAAACTTTGAAGGGATGTTACTGTTCAAGAGATAAAGAGGCGGAAGACTTTGGGTTACTAAATTCACTTCTTATCTAGATATCTATGTCATCAAATTCATTACTTGGGGAACTGAGTACGAGATTCCCAGGATGCCTTTCTCCAAATGAAGAAATGTTTACAGCACTAATGCCCAGTGACCTAGCATATATACCATAGCTTCCATTTGTCATTTAGAACAAAATGAGAAAAGAGAAATTTTATTACTGAGTTCAAGGAGGGGGTAATAGTGTTCCTGGTTTACATACAATTAAGCAAAAAACAGAATTCCCTGTAGTTTAATCTGTGTGTGCATACATGCATGCATATTCACATGCACACAGGTCTGGAGTGAGCTCTCTCCTCAGCAAGGGTACCAGGATTAAGCTCAGGTTGCTAAGCTTATGCAGCAAGCATCTCCAGCTACCAAGCGAGCCTGCAGGCCCTACTCTTTATATTTCTGGTACTAGTTAGAATATAGCTAGAGCTCAAGTGCCTGGCTACAGTGTGACTGAGGCATGCTTTACCTCATCTTTCTGGGCCTGAGCATCCTCACCTGACCCTCTGCTGTGATGGATTTTTCTCACACAAAGTCTGGTATGCACAGAGCTCTTTAGTAGACAGCAGTTCCCTCTGGAAAAGGCTATAGCCATGCATGTGCAGATTAAACACGTACCCATCATAGGCGCCACTGACAATCCTCTTGTTATCAAAACGGATGCATCGGACCAATTCTTCATGCCCCTCAAGGACTCTTAGACAGGCACCACATTCAATATCCCATAGCCTTAAACAAAAAGTAGTCATCTATCAACCAAATTCTCACAAGTGACTCATACCTCCTCAAGTTCTGTACATACACCTGTTCCATATGGCAAGACTTCATTCTCCTTGAACTCCATATTCCCATTTCACTCCTGGCTCGTATCACATATGTAGAGATGAATCCATTTCTAACATCTGTGCTTTCAGGCAGAAGCCTCACTTTCCGTTATATTTTATTTTATATAATTTGAATCTTTAAAAACCAGCCAGGGACTCTAGTCCCAGTGGCCTCCCAACCCTGATAGAGCTCAGTGGTGTCTTGTGTGTACTATTTATCAGGGCTGCTTGGTTCCTAAAGGCTGGGTCTTGGACTCACTGGATATGTGTGCAGTTTCTTAGAAAACCAAACCACCAGCCATATCAAGTCTTTTCCTTTGCATGATGCTCAAGGAATGAATTCCAATGTGTTCTAATTCTGAAGTAAGAGACTCCTTCTGTTTTGTTTTCTACTAATTGGTTTTTGTAAAAAATAAACCAATTCTAACTGTACGCACCGGATGGTGTTGTCTGATGATCCGCTAACAACCAGCCGATCCCTGTACTGCAGACAGGCGATGCCCCGCTTATGTCCATTCAGAGTGCGAACAAACTCGCAAGTGCTCGTGCTCCATACCTGCGGACAGACAGCAGCCTGTGAGGAAGACCCCAAATCTGGCCACAAGATCCCTTCAGAGAGAGCTGGGCAAGAAGATGTACCCTGTGAGCCTAGCACGCTGGAGGCTGAGGCAGGCGGATAAAAGCTTAAAGCCAGGGTGGCTACACAGCAGGGAGGCAGGGGTGCAATCCAAGAGTGGTCCCAAATGACTGGCCATAAGCTTTCTTCTTGATTAACAACAGCCTGGGGCAGAAATTGGACAGCATGAGCCTTTGTGGCTGTGAGTAATAAAACTGGAGTGAAATACAGGGGGACTTTAGAAGTCTCTAAATTTTGAGATCTTCACAAAGACAATTATCTCCTGGAAGGCTCAGGTATTTCTTTGTGAAAAGGAAAGGGTCTGTGCCATTTGTTTTCACACTAGATCACATGTCACACTTAATGTACAGACATACAAAGTCTTCACCTCCTACATCTACCTCACCAATTGCTTGAGTAGCACCATGTATTTTGCCTCATGACTTCTACTACTCCATACATGACATAAGCACTCCCCTCTTGTGGATCTTTCTGTAAGACGTAGATGCTCATGTGATCCGGGAAGTGGGACGTCTTTGTGTATGCTGTGAATACCATTAGATAATAAATGAATTATTTTGACCTATGGCAGAGCAGCTTAAAAGCAGGTGGGAAACCCAAACACAGATACAGGAGGAGGAGGGCGGAGTCATGAGAGATGCAATCCAGCTACCCAAGAAGCAATATGTAATGGAGTAAGCCAAGAGCCAAGTGGCACGACAAATTAATGAAAATGGGTTAAGATGTGAGAGTTAGCTAGTAATAAGCCTGAGCCATAGGCCAAACAGTTTGTAATATAAGCCTTTGTGTGATCATTTAAGATCAAGTGGGGCTGTGGGGCTGAACTTCACAAGAGAGATACATTTAGACGTTCAGAGCAAGGCTGCTGAGTTAGGGAGCCAGCTGCATTTGCAGCTCAATAGGATGAGCAAGTATTTCTATGCCCACTCCCTCCAAATGGAGTTAGACCCCAACTCCATGCCATATATAAAAATTTAATTCAAAACAGATCAAAGATCTAAAAGGAAGAGCCAAAATTATGGGGGGTCCTGGGGGCACAGATACAACAAAAGAGTTTTCTTAGGAATCATAACAAAAGTACACGTGACACACACACACAAAAATAAACTGGGTTCATCAAAATTAAAGTTATTTGTAATTCCAAGTATATCAATAAAGTGAAAAAAAAAATGACAGAAAAATCATTTATCAGATTGAGGGTCTCATCTCCTGAATGTATTTAAAAAAATCCTAAAAAAAAAAAATAATAATAATACCTCAACCACAAAAATAAAGATCTAAACCCATTTATCCAGAGCAGGTTCAAAGTGATCAATAAGCAAGATCCCAGCAGGCCCCGAAGAGTGCAAGCCAAACTCCAGACAGTCTTGTAGCACACAACAGCTGTGGACAAAAACAAGACCAAATGCTGGCAAGTGCTCCAATCTCACCACAAAGGTCTTTTCTAAGAGGCCCAAGTGCTCCTGACTGTCAGGGGCTGCTCTTGTCCTGACTGTGATGTGGATAAGTTAATGCACAAAATCTACTTGTTGAGCTTCCAGACACCTAAGTTCTGATGTGACATGGCCCAGATCACAGAGCAGTGCCCGGTGCTAGTCATAAGAACGTTCTTAAAGGCAGCAAAGCCTTATGACGGCAGGACCATAACATGGCACAGCCACACTGTAAACCATTTGGCAGCTCCCTGGGATGTTAATCAATTAAGAGAACTAAACAAATGTGCAAAGATGAGTGGGCAAATATTTACAACAACATCATTCATAATTGCCAGTAAAGGGAAACAAACAACATTGTATCAGCATGTAAGGGGAAACAAAGTGTCATCTGTTTAGAGTGAAGACATATTTGGCCACCAGAAGCAACAAAGCAATGGTCTGTGCTAAACTCTACTACATGAGAAAGCCAGATACAAAAGTCCACAAGGTACATAATTCCATTTACATGAAATGTCTAGAACAGGCAAATTCAGACAGAGGGTAGAATGCTGAGTGCGAAGAACATGTGGTTGACTCTTCTGCGTACTGTTACAGGTAGAAGTATTTACAAACTACGCTGGAATAATGTTTATACAAAGCTGTAAATGCACTAATAATACATTTGGAAAAGCCAAATCTTCAGGTATGGAAATTACAGATTAATAAAGCTGTTAATAAATATGTAAGAAAACTTGAAGAATCTCATGGACCCAACCCTTTGCTGGTGAACTACTGGCTAGATTCTGAGAGGGGGATCACTATCTGCAGTGCATCCACCTCTGAGCCCATTAGGCTCCAACAGCAAACTCCAAACCCACAGTACCCAGTCAACAATGGTCAAACTCAATGGACCACAGAACAAAATGAACAGAGATGAATGTGAGCAAGAGACCTGTGAGGAAACAGAGAACAGGGAAGTGGGAGGCTGAGTGAAAATGGTCATCAGTACGGACAGTGTGTGAAATTGTCAAAGAGTTAATTTAATCATTCACACAAAGTGAAAGATAAACTTTAAATAAGTTAACACAGATAAAGGAATAAGAACTGAATTTCTCATCTTAGTCTACACTTGCTGGTCACATTTTGCCTTTCACCTGTCCCAATGTGACTTCTTGAAGGCAAGGACTAGCTTGTTGATGCTTCTTTCTTCAGCATCTAACCAGGGCTTACACAACAGCAAGCTCTCAGAAAAGGGTAAACCAAATCTAACCTCCATTTGGCCAGCTGAGCCACATCTGAGAAACAGACGCTCATTAACAAGTGTCCGGTAGTGGCAGTATGAGTTAGCAAATGAAAAGCTCCTACACACAGCACACTCAGCTTAGTCTCTGCCCGCTTAGAAAGGTGACTAATAGTCAGGCAGTAGTGGTGCACACCTTTACTCCCAGCACTTGGGAAACAGAAACAGGTGGATCTCTATGTGAGTTTGAGGCCAGCCTGGTCTACAAAGTGAATTCCAGGACAACCAAAGGCTACACAGAGAAACCAGCAATGTCACCTTATGAAATTGGCAACTATTCTCTATTGGGACCAATGACTTTTTCTTCTTGTCTTGCCTGTGGCTCCAGAAGCATGTGAAATGGGAGGGTCTGAATGCATTAGGAATAGAACTTGCCACCTAGTGCAAGACACCTCTGACTATTCTCTGATGTTTAGGGTAGGGACGGGAAGAGTCAGAATGAAGACCACGGGTACACTCACTTTAATGGTCCTGTCTCCAGAAGCAGATACGATGTACTTGTCATCAAAGTCCACTACATTGACAGCAGCACGGTGGCCTACCAGAACACGGCGTAAAGTGATATCAGTGGCAGAAGCCATGTCCCACACAGCAATGGAACGGTCCTTGGAACAAGTCACCATCAGTCCATTGCTGAAGCGTAAGTGTAGCACAGCTTCATTGTGATGGATGAGTGTGTTGAGAACTTCACCAGTGTTCACATCCCAGACTCTGGAAGAGAGCAGAAAGCTGTGACAGTGAGAGGCAGGGGAAGGAGATGTATGGGTTCAGTGTCACTCTTAGGGTACCAAGTGCATGTTACCTGCAGAACCCTGCATCCAGTGCATTCTGACATCAGAACCTCTGTACCCCAAGTATGTTCTGCTAGACTGCTTCCAGCAGAACTCCCATACCCAGGTGCATGGTATATGGTATGCAACAGAACCCGAGCAGCAGCCTACTTCATGCTGACAACTGCTAAGATGCCTTTAAGAAGGAAGCTAAGGGGCTGGAGTGATGGCTCAGCGGTTAAGAGCACCGTCTGCTCTTCCAGGGGACCCAGGTTCGATTCCCAGCACCCACATGGCAGCTAACAACTGTCTGTAGTTCCAGTTCCAGGCAAAACACCAAGGCAAATAAATAAATAAAGTTTTAAAATCAAAAAAAAAAAAAAAAAAGAAAAAAGAAGGAAGCTAAATATGGTTGGGCTCAGGTTTATCTCACATTCAAAATAATTAACTCAGGGCTGTCTTCAGGTTTGTATAGGTGAGAAGGACAATCCCTCAAGTCAGGAGGCTTTCACTGAGTCAGAGACAACAGAAGGAGTTTGGATGGCAAGTCCAGAGTGATCCCCAGGATCACCTGAAGGTTTTCGTTGGCCTCTGACATGCTGAGGAATCTACTGCTTATATTTGCAAACTAAGCTGGAGTATTTCATCAAAGCACTTTTTTTTTTATCTGGCATTTGAGACACGATAAACAGCCCCAATCTCCTAAGGGATACACTGACACAGAGCAGAAGATGACCGTGAAGGCTGAGCAAGGACCTGTGACAAAGCAGCAGCCTAGAGCCCAAATGAGGGCATGGACAGTACTGTGCTGTGGGTGGGGTTGAGTACAGAGTGTAACAGTATGATCCGAGACAAGTAACAGGAAGGGAACATCACAGGACCCAGGGATGGACTGAGAACTACCCTACCCTAACTACCCTCAGCCAGCAGAGGAAATCACTTCTTTTTGCTCCTCATTCCCTCCTTGGTTCATCTCAGACTTTGCTCCACTGGACTCTGTCACAGCACTGCAATCAAATACAGGGAAGTGGCTTTCCCAGGAGCATAGGAACAGATCTCAGTACTGCTTCTTTTTTAATCCTGATCCCAACTACCAGTCACTGCTCCCCTTCTGCAACGTCTTTTCCACTCTGCCCTGGGGTGGAACTAAAAACCAAAGCTTTTACCACTGTAAAGACTATAATACAGTCATGACTGACCCTACCTCAGGGTTATGTGACACCAAAGAAAATTAGGTAAGCTCTAAGTTTTCCAATAAACTTACGAAGAGGAAGGCAATTCCTAGAAGAGCTCAAGCAGATCATAATTAAATGCATCATCTCTGGCTCTCAGACCTCACTTCCCCCAGACCTACAAACTGCCTGATTCTTCTAGTTCCTGCACTCTTCATACTCTTAAGACTTTTTCCTCCCTGCTCTAGATGGCGGGCTCCTAAGAAGAGGAGGCAAGCTAATATAAAGCAGTGTGATTTCATAGGCGAACATTCTGTCATCTCTACAGAACACAGCAAGAGAAACAGAATGGCTTTATTTTTTAAATAAATAAATAAAGCCTCAGCCTTCTGGATTAATTGCTTAACAGTCTCTCCATCAAAGAGTCTTGAGATACAGCAAGAAAAAATATGTAGAGCAGTGTGCGCATGTGTGTTCAAATGCGGGCATGCAAAAATCCCTGAAGAGGGTATGCATCTCTGTGTCCTCAGGAAAAGTCTTTGAGATCAGAGAATGACCACAGACCACTCACCTCACTGTTGAATCTGAAGAACCAGTTACAATGACTCGCTCGTCATACTGGAGGCAGAGGACGGAGCCCGTGTGTCCCGTTAGCACTTTCAAACATTCCAGGCTGGTTTTATCCCAGATCTATTGAGACAAAGAGCAACACAACAGCAATTTAGTGCACACACGTTACACAACGGTTCTCATGCACCCTGTACTCTGAATCATAGAATAATACATACAAGGTGTAGAAAACAAACTGAGCTATCAAAGCAGGCAGGGACTAACAAGGGCAATACCAACTAACTTCCAGGGCAGACCGGAAGCTGTACTTAAGGTGAACACTTAGCTACTGAGCCCATTTAATCAACAACTCAACAGAGGAGTTTTTAATGAAATCTGAGAAGAGTCTGACAACCTCTACTAGGCCTGTTTCAAAATGGGTACCCCTGATAACTTTCAAAACTTTTTTTTTAAAAAATAGAGTGTTTGGGGGCTGGAGAGATGGCTCAGAGGTTAAGAGCACTGTCTGTTCTTCTGGAGGTCCTGAGGTCAATTCCCAGCAATCACATGGTGGCTCACAGCCATCTATGATGACATCTGGTGCCCTCTTCTAGCGTGTGTATACAAAATAAATAAATTTTTTAAAAAAGTGTTCCCTAAAAACCCTAAACAAACTGCCAAGAGTTCTTAGTAAGAAAATACAATGTTTTATTACAAAGTTAAGAACTTAAGAATCTAAACAAAACTTGGTTATATGGTGACACTGTCCTAGTTTCTGGAAATAAAAAGGAAATAAGACATCAGTAACAGTTATTCTCAAGCGGAGCTTCCCCTCCCTTTTCTTACTATCTCCACAGCTTCCCTTCCCAAACCACCGCACGGATCCTGGATCGTGCAGCCTTTCCACACTGCTTCTTTAACTTAGCAACATTAATTTAAGGCTCTCCGAGTCTTTCTATGTCTTGTAACGCAAATTCTTTCAATGTTGAAAATCATCCCACCACTTTAGGACACCTGCTCATTTCCAAGGCTTGGCAGTTATGAATAAAGGTGCTACAGACGTGTAGGTGTTGGGGTAGACTAAGTCTTCAACTTCTTTGAGCAAATACTAACTAATGTAAGCACAGGGGGTGGGTCATATGATAAGAGGCTTTCTAGGAAATGTTGTGAGTGCCATGGATGTTGCCACACTAATGAAAGAGATGCTTCTCCCTCTGCTTTCCCCTTCCTTGAAGACTGACAACATAGTCAGCTTTGCAAATGTTGCTTTGCTGGCTAGACACACTCTTTAGAGATGTATCTATTAAGGTCTCTGCTTTTTTTTTTTTTTTAAGGTGGGCAGGTGGAGAGGGAGGGAGGGCCATGTAGATCCACCTGCCTCTCTGCCTTCTGAGCTAAGATTAAGGTGTGAGCTGCCGCCAAGCCGCCGCTGCAGCCGCCGCCACCACCACTACCCGGCTTGTATCTGTTTTTTAAAAATGTGTTTTATTTCCTTATTGTTAAATTTTTACATACTTTGGCTAGTACTTCCTTATCAAAAGTGTCTTTTACATGCATTTGCTGTCATTCTGAAGCTTGTATTTTCAGACTGCAAAAAACTGTCATGCTAATTAAAACCTAGCCCATTAAGTCTTCCTTCACAGGTATAACATCTTCCTTCTGGCATTACATCTACAATGTCACTCCCCAACCCAAGATCCGTTTACCATAAGCAGTTCAGTTTCCAGGTTTTCACTCACACAGGTGAATGGGACTTATGTTCCCACAAAGACCTATATGCATGTATTTCCAGAGGCTTCATTCAAAATTCTGTGAAGCCACAAGCAGCATGACCATCCTGAGAACCAAATGGATTAGCATGCTATGATGCACCCAGTAACTGGAGAAGTAATGAACTATTGCTAAACAAAGCAACAAAGTAAAATTAACTGCACTAGTACTGAGTATAAGATGTCAGTTTCAAAAGTTTGTTATGTGTTATATAGAGAGGGGGAGAGAGAGAGAAAGGGGAAGAGGGAAGGAGGAAAGAAAGGAGAGAAGGGGAGGGAGAGAGAGAGAAAACGAATTCTTTCATTCTTTCTTACATATATGAATGAAGGCAGATGGGCAGACCACTGGAACCCCGGGCATGGGTATGAAAGGGTGATCTCAGGGGCAGGACACGGGAATCTGAGGGATACTGTAAACAGAGAGCATCCAATGCAAATGTGCTCAGAGCCTGGAACAAGTGAGATGAGACCAGGAAATATGTGTTTTGTGCTTCTGAAGGACTTGAGAGCTGCTGAGGCTGAGAACAGATAAAAACCTATGTGCAGTAACAGAGACTATCACACGCCTGCACTTCAGCCCTGAACACACTCTAAAATAACCCCAGAACCGGTAGCTCACCTTGATAGAGTTGTCTCGGAGGCCGCTGATGATTTTGTCGTCGTCATACTGCAGACAGTACACACCTTTGCTATTCTCAGAGCGGCACTGGATCCTCTGTAAGTTGTGTCGTCCACACCGCCAATTGGATTCTATGGTCTGGGAGAAGGAGGCAACAGCTGGGTTTGTGGGTCAACTATTCTGTTAGGTTTCACATTCTGGTGCTGCTTGCAGAAGGAGAATACCATTGACACCCCAATTTTGCTCTTTTCCTAGTGAGACCCCAGCAAACAATGTTTCTTCAGAAACCCTCCCTCCTACCTAATAGCTGTCCTAGGATTTCCAGGGAGCTCTGGGTTAGATCTGAAATGGACTAGACAGAAGTTAGTATGTTTAAAGAACAGCATATGCCCCAATATACAAACACATAATAACTCACTGAGTTACTCCCTAATGCCAATTAAAATAATTGGCAAAAGACTGCCCTGTTACTAAGCCCTATCCTCCCAACCCACACCTGGAACTCAAGAGTTGTCTGATCACTCTGCTAGTATCTGCTAACCGCATAGAGAACTGAATGCATTGTCACTTTTAAGTTCCAGACAGACCGAAATCACTTCAAATAAAAATGGAATAATTTGCCTGGTGGTGGTGCCTTTAATCTCGGCACTTGGGAGGCAGAGGCAGAGGCAGGTTCAGAGTTGTGTCTGGTCTACAACTGGGTTCCAGGACAGCCTGGAATACATAGAGAAACCCTGTCTTTAAAAAACCCAAACAACAATAAAAATGGAATACTTTAGCTACAGATTCCAATTATCTCATCAACCATGCACTGTTTAATGAGCTGTTAGCATATTCCCAGAACTGAGGGTACAAGATCATCAGGATGCATGCTGCATTCCAAGGGGCATCAAGTTAGCTGTGACAGTCAACACTTGGAATCCCAGAACTAGGGAAGCTGAGGCACAAGAAGCAAGTTCAAGGCTTGCCTGAGCTGCACAGCAAGACCCTGCCTGTCTCAACATCAACACCCACACCCACACAACATGCCCCATTTTTAATGGTTAGGTTTAACTTTTTTTTTTTTTTTTTTTTTTTTGAGGGGGAAGCTTGTAATGCAAAAGCAATACACATTCAACAGAAAATGTACTCTGATTCTTGAACCGTTTCCTGGATGACAGCAACAAGCCATAGTCTGCCACTAGATCACATCAGGAAAACAACTGGAATCTACAGTAAAATGTGTTCCTGAATTAGGATGCTCATCAGGTTAAATATGTTAAACACATTTGAACCTACACTATGTTAAACTTACCATGGGCCTATCACCTGTAACATCATGGTACACTAAAGAACACCCACACTCTGAACTAAATTTATTTGGCTAACGATTATGGCAATGATCTTGGTAGTATTTCTCATTGTTTTCTTTTTATAATTAAGAAAACAGTTTAACCTGCCTAAGGTCACAAAAATAGTAACTGAGTTACTTAGAAATCAAATCCACTTCTGATCAACCCAGGATTCTGGTAGCAACATATTCACTGGTATACAGGATAGCCCTAGCTCTTAGGCAGAGAACACAGAACACAGGGTTTTCTCTGTAACATCCTGGCTGTCCTAGAACTTACTTTGTAGACCAGGCTGGCCTCAAACTCAGAGATCACCTGCCTCTGCCACCCAAGTGCTGGAGTTAAAGGTGTGCACCACCGCCCAGCCACTGTTCACATTTTTATAGAGAAAGAAGTTGAGAGCTGGATCTCTCCATACATGTGTACTGAAAAGGGCAGGTGTCTGTCACAAAAGTCAGAAATGTGTGACTTTGTGTTTATCAAAGGCCCTGAGAATATCTGGGTCTTCAAAGAGCCAGTACAGAACAAGAAGGACAGCACATGCTCAAGCCCTGGAGACAATATAGCAGTATAGAAAAGCTCTTGTGTCCACCTGCTACCACCAGGAGTTCCTAGGCCAGGCATCATCTCTAGTGGCTGGTAGAATGTCAAAACCAGGACCTGGCCCCCCATCATCTCTCACGACAGGCATCAATTTGTCTCTATGAGCAACTTTTATTTAAAGGGGTCCAGAGTATAAAAAGACAGAGTATAAAACAGACTCAATTTTAGAAACAGCTAGAGAAACAAGTATATACTGGGGACAGTGATCGGCCATCTCAGCATGCTAACTATTCCAGGGAAATAAGTGTATATTGGGGACAGTGACTGGCCACGTCCACGTGCTAACTATTCCAGGGAAATGCTGACCCAGGAAGCCAGATGTACTAGGAAGTCGTCTGTCTACTCCTAGCCTAGCCAGTGACTTTAGATAGTCGTCACTCATGATCAGGTGACATCCTTACTGAGGAACAAGAGTTGACAGAGAATGTATGATTCCACCTGAACCCAAAGCACCAAATACATAGCATGCCTTACGTAGAGCAGGCACTGGTTCAAAAGTGCATGGCTACCTCTGGGCTTTAAAGTGGTGTGAATTTAAAGTAGGCTTTATTTTGTATTTCAATGAACAGTGAAAGCACATTTATATCACATGAGAGTTTAAAAAAAAAAAAAAAAAAAAAGGAAGGAAGGAGGGGAGGAAGGAAGGAAGAGCTTTTCATGCAAATAGAGGAAACAAGAGGAGTTCTTACATACTTTCCCACTGTTCCTCAAGGGTGAACTGGCCGTAACTATACCTAAGACACTGAGGACACATGCGACAGACAGACAGACGAGGAAAGGAGTCAAGATGACACCACATGGTCACCTGGAGCTGGATAAACTCCCAAGACACCTGGGCCAAGCCTTAAAGCTGTCCTTCACACAGCTTCGAGACAGGACTTCACACATGCACCACCAGATACTCTATTTTCTGTCTAAGTCAAAAGGAAATTAAGGTGTGGCCAGGCTTCTCCATGCTCATAAGGTTCCTAACTTTCTAAGATATTTTTAAATTTTAAAGAAAAGTTCAGAAGACTCTTGGTGAGTCACTCTGAGAAGACAGGGCAAGTTTTTAGATGTTTAGGTTCTTAAGCCTGACCAAGGTAAGTATAGCTTACTGGAACCCAACAGGAAGTCTCCGATAGCCATGCAGCCACCAAGGGCACTCCTGAGACCGCCTCTCCTTACATCTCCAGGCCACCCACACACAGCAGCAGCAGCACTTGCTCATGATTATGCCTACCCAGAACACTGCCACCATGTCTGATAACCTCACCTTTTTTTTTTTTTTTTATAATTCTTTTAAACTAGGTTTTCATAAAAACTAGACCTTCAACTCTGGCAGCCCTGGGTGATAGAAATGACCCAAGTCAAGTGACAGCCTTGGCCAATGGTACTGACTGAGCACTGGCTTACACTTATGTGCAGCAGAACAATAGGACTCTGTTCCTTCAACTAACAAAGACCACGTAAGAGAAAACACGTGATGTGATCATCATAGCCTATTGGAAACACTGCCAAAAACAGTAATTAAAAAGAGAGGGCTGCCCCCAAATTGAAGGAATTGTTGTGTGGGTCTAGGCTGCTAGTTGTTGCTGGTAGCCTGCATTTCATAGTGGGCCAGCAAGGTGCTCAGCCCTGAGATGGAACTCAGCTATTATCTGAGTTAGGAAGCAATAGAGCCAGCCACACAGGTGCTTCCCCAATACCTGACATGCAATGAGCCATCACGTGGTACAGCTACTGTAGAAGAGAATTTCACGTTAGAGAACTTGTAAAATCCCCTTACCCTGCGCAAAATTTCAAAATACTGGGAAAGTAGCCATGATATACAGAGTATACAGCGGCATTTAAATTGGCAATAGAGTGAAAACAGATGTCTGACTATGGAGGAATAACATTATTTTTAGAAGCCTAAACATAACTGGGTGGGTGGGCAAGTTTCAGCATTTTCTAGTCAGGACAATGTTACTATCAAGTTTGCAAACCACAAAAAAAGCTTTCCACTTTCCCTGAATGAAATGTGGTTTATTAAAAGGTGTGATACAACACACTGTCATTTCCCATGGCCAGCTCCAAGGAGAGTGCTGCAAGGCCACTTACTGGGTAAATAGAGAGTCACTATTCTGAAAATAAATGGCAGAAAAAAAAATCCAAGTTCAGGGCATTAACTTGTTGGGCTGTAAGAGCAATGGGCACCTGCCTGCAGAAGCGCTTGGGAGTACAGAGTGGAGAGGGCCTGGGGGTCTGGATCCCAGTTGAAGCTCAACCTTTCTAACCAAGTGCCTAGCAGTGCACAGCCAGCCACCCTGAAAAGAGCCCTGACAAGGACTCTAGATAGTGAAGGAGGGTGTGACTGCCTCTTGGCAGGACAAGCCTCAGGCTTGCCAGGAGTTCCTTCTCAATTTAGAGGCCTGTAAACCTCTGTGTGGCAGGAACACCCAGGAGAGAGGAGCCTTTGCAGGAAGGGAAGAATGTGAGCTATTCCCCACAGGCTCAGAGTCTCACTTCCCCATTTTCTCAACAGCAGGAGCTAGCCACACAAAGCCAGGTTGTCTAGTTTTCCTTAAAATAGAGCAATTTCTGGTGACTAGCTGTAGAAGGCGAAGTTCAGAGAGGACCATTCTTCCTCTGTGCCTATCAGAGGCCAGGCTGAGAATGGATGTATTTCAGGAGTCAAAAGGAGAGGGTGAACAGAGGCTTGGCTCCTGTGACGCTCGCGCTCCTGTGATGCTCACCTGACATCCCGCTGTTCAAACTCTGGACAGTGTCCTTAAGAACCTTGAAATGCTCCCTTCCCTCTAACAGAACTAAAGCAAGGCCAATGGCTTTCATCTTAATTCATAGCCCAGTTAACTTGATTGACACTGGGGAGTCACACACTCAGAGAAGACAAAAGTCTATAGGAATAAAACATGCCTTAGCCTTCACCTCCTTAATTTTTGTACTTTGGAAACGGAAGGGAGGGAGGGAGGGAGGGAGGGAGGGAGGGAGACCTAACTATAAGCTTAGGGCTAGATAGACCTCAGGTAAAAGCCCACTTCTTCTATGTAACGCACTCTACAACTTCGTTTGGTCTCTGTTTCCCTTTACTATACAGATAGGGACATGGCATAGGCATTGTAAAATTACTGCAATTATCTATGTAAATCCCCTAGCACAATCCATGGTAGACTACAGAGGTGATAATCATGGTGCCCTCCCTGCAAGTGAAGCTTTCACAGCAGCTGTGTGGAAAAGGTCAAGTTCATCTGTGGGCTTCACATTATGACCTATGAATCGCAAGAGGAAAGAACTTCCATGTAAATGTCTGCTAACAGAACATAAATGAAGGGCCAGAGGGTATGTAGTTGGCTGTGGACTCTCCTACTCACTATGTATGTGAGAGTATGTGGATGGCTGTGGACTGTACTACTCACTGTGAGCCAGGGTAAGTTTACCCTGTCAGCCTATCTTTCTTAAATTTTCAATATGGACTTAATCTACTTTTCAGGCTATCTAGGCTATTTAATAAGAAAATACGCTATAAACTGCTAAACAAAGTATCAAGGAAGTGCTCTCTTAGTGGTACACTGCTTCTGTCACTATTACTATTAGTGAGTACACCAAAGTATAAGCATCATCCTTCTTACTAAGAAACTTAGCCACAAAAATCTGGAGGAGACTCTTGTGGCCAGGCGGTGGGTTTTCCCAAACCACACTTGAGAGCCACTGGGAAGACCACCATGATGCAGAGGTTTTGTGTCAAACACTGTTTCCTCAATGACTCCATTTCCCATCACATCTGCCTTCTCTGTTAGCTCTAAAGTATTATTTCAGTCTGAGGAAATGGTTATGGTAACTGCTGTCACACTGTCAATTACAATAGTAGTCATGGCAACTAAATAAAATAAGCTCCATCATCAAACTTCAATCTGATAAAGGTTCTTCAGAGTCCCTATTTATTCATAACTGCAGCCCCTCAAAAGGAATGCCTTCTCGGGGCCACTCAAGAAAAGTCAGAGAGTTTCTATCAACTACTCCCTACTGCGAAAGAGCAGACAGGCATTTCTGAGCTGTCTGCGTGCCTGCCCAGAGCAGACTCCTCCCTCTGACATGTACAAACACTAACCTATAATGACTGTCCACTAAGCACCACAGAACAGTAATCCAAGTTTTGAACAATAGTCAGTTAATTCCTAAGCTTATCTGGCAATAGTTTTAAATTATTGAGCCCTCCCTAAAAGTTTGGTTTTTAGGTCATTTTAGAGAGCATACTCTCCAGACAAGAGTTTCTCTTTTATATAATGATGTCCAGTCACACACAGGCGCACCATTAATGGGATGAATCCGTTAGTTCACATCTGCTGAGAAGGGGCAGGGGATGAACTCTACAAAGACACATGTTTCTCCATTAACTAATTTTTGCTCAGTAACTTTTTATGTTCATCACCTGGGGGAGAGGATTACTTCACATTCTGGAGAGCAGCTGTGACTTTATGGCAGATACAGCATTGCCCAATGAGACCTACACTTTTCTGCCAGAAAGGAAACAGTGAAGTAACCAGAACCAGTCAAGAGCACATGTGAAAGAAGCAATGAGAAGTACCTGCGCATGTCTTCCTGGGTCCAGGGCCGAGTAATAAAAGTGACCTGGAGCCCATCATTAGTATAATCACATCCTGCTAAAGTCTCTCAGCAAGGGCACAATCTCTGCTGGTCACTGATATCATACTCAACTCCCCAGCAGACTCAAAGCATAACCTACCTTTCAAGGCCCACTTCACTGCTGAGAACAATCTGAGCCGTTTTTATGAAAATCTATGCATGACTTAGAGAGGCAACTGCAAGCATGCCTTCTACAATGATGGCTCAAAATATAGAAGTGTGTTTACCTAAAACACTGGGCCTTGGGTTGTGGAAAATTTATCAAATTAGAATATAGTTTATATTGGATTAAGGTTTTAATTAACTGGCAGCCTTACAGAAGCATTTCATGTTTTTGAAAAGTTGTATTTCTACAAAAAGGCACAATCGGCTCTGAAGAAGAGCCACAGGTTACACACTGTGGAGCTTTATTTCCAAAGCTCAACTTTAAAAAAAAAAAAATGAGTTCCATGAGTTTAGAACAAAAGGACCTTTAAAAACAATAAAAAAAAGTTGAGAACAAGACCCCAAAGAGTGCAAAACGATTAAGTGAAACAGTTACCTCTATGTCCTGGATAATCTTTGGGTATAATGATCTATAAAATGAATTGGGAGGGCCATCTGTAGGTCTGTTTTTAAACAGGTACTGATCCCTGGCAATGAAAACAAACAGATGTTACATTTTTGCACATAAAAGAGCAGATTTTATTTAAGCATGCTTACAAGGACAGCCCATGTTTCATGCCTTCCCTTGCACTGAACATTAACAGTTCAAGAGCAGGACTTCTGACAAACTGCAGTGTCCATGGTAGAGACAATTTACTTCTGGCATGATACTAGTCTTTTAAAAGTTTTCTGAGTACCCTCACACAAATAACTCATTTATTCTAGGGCTGGCTTGTTTGTTTGCTTGTTTGTTTCCCCTATAGACTTTATTAGTAAAAACTCGCAAATAAAGAAACAGGACACATGGAAATTAATCAGTTGCGAAGTCTATACATACATCTTAAAAATTCCAATAGGCATTCTGAAACTTCGGTCAAACCTTCACAATGGGTTTAACACTTTCACTATCAAATATATATTTATGTTCTTATCCACTACAAAAAAAAATGAGAACTCCATGCCAGAGTTAGACCCAAGCAAACAATCAGCCTGATATCCTTTTTCATTACTCATGTCCATTGGCTTCACTCAGTCCTTCCTTATTCCCTAACCTTCCTTTCCTGGTTCTCTCCCCACATGGTTCCCTGCACCCATGTGCAGACTAAGTGCTAATGAAGCTTAGGAAAGGGCTTGTTCCACATTAAACTTCCTCCCATAAAGAAGGTGACGACCCACCCTCACTCTCCCCAGGCCTGCACCTGTCCGTAGCTCTTTCTCTGTGCTGACTGAGCCTGGACACTGACAATACACAGAACTACCAAGCTGCATTCAAGTTCACAGGCTTTCTTGGGAAACCCCATGGCTATTTCCATTCTTCCCCCATGAGCAGTAATAAACAGTTAAATGGCATAACTTAGGCTGGTAGTACAGCTCAGTGGCAGAAAAGTTGCCTACCATGAATGAGTCCTCAGGTTTAATCCCCAACAATTACAAAAGCAAATAACATTACTTGACTCTCATATTTTTCTTTGAAAAATATTTTATGCACGGGGCTTTTGCTTGTGTGTATGCCCGTGTACCACATGTGTGCCTGGTGCCCATGGAGGCCAGAAGAGGGCATCAGATTCTCTAGAAATGGTGCACCAGTCAGTTATGACTTGCCAAGTAGGTGCTGGGAATTGAACCAAGGTCTCTGAATGAGCAGCGAGTGTTCTTAACCACTGAGCCGTCTCTCTAGCTCCAACTCTCACATTTTCTTTCTTATCTTTTTGTGATGGGATCATGGCCTAAGTTTTGAAAATGCATAAATTCACAGCTTTAAAAATATCAACCACCCTTCTGAGATATTCAAAGCTCTATAATAACAAATGCATATATGTCAGAAGGGGGAATTCTAACAGCTTTAGCCAGTCTTGACTATTCATTTTCCTCATTTAAATAGACTGACACATTCACAAACAGAATTTCCTTGAGTAATAAAACTGATTGTACACCAAGGAAATTTTGTCCAAACAGGCACCCCATACTTACCACCCTCTTCTTTCTGAGAGACCCTTCCAGAGAGGGTCAGTGCGCACCATCCTCTCAATCAGCTTCTTCCAAAGCATGCCTTCTGAGATCACTCGCTGCCATTCTTTACACACCAGCTCTGCTGCGCACAGAGACCTGGCATCCAGGTAGGAAAGAATGTTTTCTGCTATGTGATCTAAGCCTTGCTCTACAAAACAGAAAAGCAATGAAAAGAATGGGTAGGGCAGAGGACACAGACCAGTCCTTCTTTTAAAGTAAGGAATGGGTAAACCCTGAGGCAGGCGAAACACCAAGAGCAAGACATGGAAAAGCTCATAAGCAGGTGCAGCTGACAGCTGCCTTGGGACACTTCTTTTTCAGAATTTTGAGCCTTCTTCCCATTTCCTGCCAAACCCTCACAAGCCAATGGTTCTCCAAAGTTACAACTGAGGCACAAGAAGGAAAACTTCAGGCTGTGCCCTGTAGTTAGGCCACGATGGGAACTCTAGACTTCTTGCTTCAAAACCTGTGCTTGTTGCTTACATTCACTGTTTTTTGTTTTGTTTTGTTTGCAAACTCCGTCGTGAATCCTTGGTAGCTGCAGGGGCCAAAAGGTGAGACTGAACCATTTTTTAAGGCATCTGAAGAATTCAAAGTGTTCACATCAATCTTCACATCTCCCTCCAAACAAGAACTACTTTCTGTTCTGAGCAGATGAATAAGAGTCCTCAAAACAGCAGCCATGTGCTGACTCCTTTAGGACTATGTACTGAGTTAAACAACCCACAGAAGGGTCACCAATAGAGGCCACTG
Source organism: Sigmodon hispidus (assembly GCA_004025045.1). Taxonomy (NCBI): domain Eukaryota; kingdom Metazoa; phylum Chordata; class Mammalia; order Rodentia; family Cricetidae; genus Sigmodon; species Sigmodon hispidus. Next base: position 75,406 of record PVIH01003509.1, read on the forward strand.
AGTCTGTTACCTGAGGAACCCACATTGAAAGAGATAACCAACCTCAAAAGTTGTCTCTGACCGCCACAGGAGTGCTATGGTACACACACAATGCAAAGGTCCTTCCAAAGAGATTCATGCAACATCCACTTCTGTGTGATCGTTAGCAAGGATCAGCACATGGAGCCCTGCTAACATCTGTTGTCTTGCTTCTTGTAGCTCGAGGTGTGTCCTCTGTAGCTACAGGAAGTACAACTCATCCCCAAGCCTGGAACATTCAAATTCCATGTCCTAAGCTCACTGTGTACTATGTGAACACTGTGTTCTACAACACAAACCAAATTCTGAAACATCCCTGTGCCTTGGTTTTCTACTAAGTGCTGGAGGCGGCGGCAGCTGCCCCTTAGCACAATACCTGAAAGCAGGCTGCTGAAAAAATTTCAGAAGACAGCATTCCCTGGGGGTGGTGTTCTCTTCTTCAAGTTCAGCAGCACTCTCAGTGCTACAGCCAGAGCAGGTGGGGCACTGGTCCTTTGTTGCCTCAGTTCCCTTATGTGCACAGAGCATGGGCAACAGTCTCTGACTAGGAAAGCATCAATACAAATGGAACATAAGGAATTCTTTCCAAGCTGGATGTGGTGATGGTCCATGGTCGATATTTTAGTTGAAGAAAGGAGGAAGGGAAGGCTTCCTTTACGAACTGAGGTTGCCTGCATGTCTCAGAATGACATGGTTACACGGCCAGTGACAAGTCTCCAGGCCCTTTGTATAATAATTCTACCTTGGACCAGATCTAAGACTCAAGCTTCCCCCCGATGATGAAGACTGGCTACTATAGCACCACTGCTATCCTGTATACTTGTTACCTTAGCATCACATAATAAAAGACTGACCTCCTTCCCCTAATGGCCATATCACAACAGATTCCTGAGATAGTTGCAAGTCAAAATTTTATGTCCTTCTCCCTAGTTGCTATTAAAACAACTCCCTTAATTGTGTATTTGAGCACTGGTGGGATAGGGTCAGCAACACTATGCTTATCTTCATATAACCCAGCCACTTCCCTCACTAGAACTGTGGTTTCTAGCATCCAGAAAGGGGAGTATTCCTCAGGAAATCTGCACAATGAGCAAACAGACTGTCTTTACCCCCAGCTGAGAACAAATATATGAAACAGGTCAGAACCAAGGACAGCACCCAGGACAGTAGCTTTTCCTCTAGGCTATTACTGATGAACTCAGTAATGCTCAGGAGACCTAACACTCAGCCACCAAGTCATCTAAAAATGTCAGTCTAAACCTGTCACTTCGGTCCTCAGGGACATCTATCTGGAGAAGCTCCAGTGAAAACACTGCCATCTTTAGAGCATTCTTCTGACCTTTATATTCTGGTAAGATCAGGCAGGACAGAAACAAAGTGAACCTGGCTTACTTGCTCACCATCTCACTGGCATTTACTGGGTTTGCAACCTTTCATTTGCAAGTTGGCACCAGATGCTTCGGGTCCCTTCTTAACACACAATCCATTCTAAATGGAGAAAAATAACAAAACACACACAAATTAACTGCCAGCTCTAAAACTCACATCCAAGAGATCTTTCACAGCCTGCATTTACCCTTAGAGGCTAACACACCCTACCTAATCTTTTCAGATTACAATTAACTTTTTAAATTAAGATGTGCTAAAAAGTAATATGCAATGTAACAGCTAACATCCTACAAACACTTCCTCAGCCCTAGAAACCTGGAGAGTCATTCCCCAGTCTCCTCTGGGCACCATCAGGCAGGAAGATGAGCCCCAGCTGCACCGACACACTGAGTCTCTTCTCACTCCCCAGTTCTGAACACCAGTACCAAGCTCAGTCACTGTCCCACAAATTTGCTTGCAGGATTTCTAAATATATTCATGTCTTTCTTGATCACAATTTCTCTTTCCTGTATTGCTTAAGGGCATTATTCTTAGGGACAGGAAAGAGTGAAAACAGACCTTTTTCTATTCCATTATGCCAGATTTCCAAGTACACAGTGCGTGCCCCTTCATCCTTTGTATCCTTCCTCCAGATGGTAGACACTTTGGATAATCTGACATGATGTAGAGCTCAGTGTCCTTGCTACTGCTCTCCAAGTTCACACACCCCTGTGACCTGTGTGGCCACGTGGCCCCTCCTGCATCTTTCTATGCACAGTCACAGGCACACCTCTCTCTCCACACCACAGCCAAGACTATGGATTTAAATTCCAGAACCTCTTTGCTGGCATAGCAACTATATTCACATTAAAAACCATACTTAATCACATTTCTCCAGCCACAAGGTAACATACTTAGCTCTTCTTTGAATTTCTCTAATTCTGGGGGCTCACTGGACTTTCTCTTCTAGCTCCTACACAGGATATTAACAGTCCTCTTTACACGACTCCCAGGCCTTGGACATCGATAACCAGATCCTCCTACCTGGTTATAAACATCCCTAACTGATCCTCCTATCAAATCCTCTATTCTTGGAGAGATGAAACAAACGGCAAGGCAAGCATGCATTAGCAAGAGAGCCGTCCGCTCAGGTCCCAATGGTACAGGTCTCATCTCTGTGAGGAGCCAAGAAAACAGCACCCAAACTACTAACAAGCCAGGGTGCACGGGCAACCATGAGATGCTGAATCCATACTCTTGAAGCACCACCTGATTCCAACAATTTGGAGACTAGAGGTTTATAGCAAGGGCACCCAAGTAGTCTTTCTCCTCCCTGATACCTCACAACTAAGCCATCAGTAAGTTTGTGCATAAGCAAAGCACTTACACATGGCCTCTTTATATGGCACCAGCATTTAGTGTCCTAGTGACATCTGAGGCTAGCCTGGCGTCCTTCAGCTGCTACTTTAAATCACACTGACCTTACAGGAGCCAGCAGGCTTTAGTCTGAATGTACAGCTGTTAAATGACATAACCTGGCTTACATTCTGTTTCAGTCAACAGCTATGTGAATGGCCATAAGCAAATCTATTACCTTTCTTGGATATCATTAGTCCTCAACATAGGAACAATCTTAAGGGCTGAAAGGAGTTAGTTCATATAATCTGCAAAGTAACTCTCCAAGATACGTGCTCTAAATACCCACAGTTTACAGGGAAATAATCTCAAGTCCACTGGGAAGGCTAATAATGTAAAAGACATAAAGGGCCAGATATATAATAGATACTCAATAAATGTCCTTAGTTTGCCACCCCCCAGCTGATATGTTCAAGGAGGCCACCACAGTTTTTTTCTGCAAAGAAAACAGATCCACAGCTTCCATTCTATTAGTGTACGCCCATATTCCTGAAATACTTTGAGAGAAATAAGAATCAAATGCTCTACTTGGGAACCTTGATGCACTGAATAGAAGACTCTACAGTAGTCTTCCTGGAGAGCCATACAAATCTTCTAACTTTCTGGTCTCAAGTCCAATAAGAAAAAAAAAAGGTCACTGAGCACAAGGCAATCTTTTAGCCAGGGCTGAATGGAGTGCTTTGGGGTGTTAAACTAAGTATGTTCCTAAACAGTGCTTCTGGCTCTATCGTTCGGAGTGGGCCCCCCTCCCCCTCCTAAGGCAGCATGAGGATGCGATGCACTCTGCACACACAATTCTGGAAGTGCTCCTGATGCTAATTACAGGCACCACAGGAGATTCTGGGAAAATGTCGGCAATAAATTCAAACAATTAAAGGATACCAATTTCAAAGTTCAAGGTGTAAAAACCATCCTATCAAAATGAACTTCAAACATGTGGTGTCAGTTCAGTGCCCTTGATGAGGGATGGTTTAGCACAGCTGCTCAGGTCATGCAAAAAACTCCCATTACTTTAGAATCCTGTCAAAGGGCAGCTGTAAAGAACCTTCCTTCCCTCCCCACCTCTACTGCTTCTTATTTTCCTAGTCATAGCTCTGGTTATAAAACCTCAAGTTAGAAATCTTTTAAAACAAAATAATCACCTATAGCCAGTATGTTGAAGCCTTTCCTGGGACTATGTGTCCCTAAGGGCTATAAAGAAAGGGAAAAGAAGCACAGGTCACAAATCCAAGGGCTTTCAGTAACACTATCCAGAAAACCAAATGACAGTGGAAACACCTATATACAGAGCACCCACCAGGTGCCAGGCACCCTCTCTCTTTCCTTCTTTCTTTCTTTCATTTCTTTGTTTCTCTCCCCCCCCGCCCCTCTCTCTCACATATACACACGTCTTTAATCTTGTCCTCACAGATGAAGATGAGGCTGAGTTGAAGCCATGAGGCTAACTCCAATATTCACCTTCCCCACTGTGATGCTGGGTCTCTGGCCCTGCATCCAGCCTGAAGTCTTAGCTCATTCCTGACCATCTCCTGTGACCTTTGATCTAGTCTATCACATTTATGTCTCTGATGGTTCTGTCTTTACTTGGAGGGAGGGGGCTAGATAAATGAATAAACCATAGGCAGGAAGCTAAGGATTTCAACATTTTTAATTACAGATACCTCGACAAACTGATCAGTAAGACTTATCGTCCCCTTTGAAGTACAATCTGCCTCTATTTTAAATGGTATAAATTTCCCCTTTAACAACAGTTCTTACAAACCACAAACTTAGCCTGCAGAAATTGACATTGCAGACTAAACATTCGCCATGATTTTTAGAAAAGCGTATCATAATTATCACTTTTTCCACTGAACCAAAAGGAGCCAGAAACCACAAACATTTTCCATTTTTCCTATACTGACAGGTACAATGTTCACAGTAAGCATTTAAAAAAGCCAAAACTACAGACAATTTTTTAGAACTAATGTTTTTCACAATCAAAAGTTTAAAGAAATTGTCAATTTTAGCAGTAAAAACTCAACCTCAATGCACTTACTGAAAAGACTGGATTCTGACCTAGTAGAACAGTTATCTTATTAAGCATACATAAGTACGCACAGATGTCTCTCCCCCTAATGCTCCAGCACAAGTCTGAGGTAAGAACTAATGCTAGGTTTAATCCAAGTCTACTAGTCACAAACACAATCAGCTGGGCCAGCTTGTCCCGGCTATTAGATTCTCATGTATGAAATACACTGACATATGTATATATGTTCAAATAAAATCCTGTTAAAACAAATAGCATTTTAACAGAAATATTTCCATGTCCCAGCCAACAGTCCATTCATTTCATATAACATTCAATACCACAAAATTCCACTTTAACAGAGATATGGACAATGCCTTAAAATTCACTGTAATGAAAACTGAATTGTACACAATTATCCTAACCATATTTATATACATAACACATGTTCATCTGTTCCGCCTCTTCTCCAGAAGGAGAGGCTTGAAACTATCAGAGAAACTTCCACAGCGCCACCTTGTGGCTATTTTATAAACACAGGGGCAATCACCCACTTCTAAACCATATGGAAGGCAGGGTAGAGGGAAGGAAATAAAACCAAATCAACAGAAAATAAACAATAAGCAGATCTGCTTGAAAGAATGGAAGTTTGGCCTCATTGGTTATCATCAATGAGGAACAATATAATCATCAATCATGAAAGGCCCCTGACTTTTCCTGGAGCAGCTCAATGGCCAAGGCTCTGGAGTCTGGTGACAAAAATGCTGTGCTATACACACAAGAGGCACATACAAGAATCCGTTCACCTGTACCTTCTCTCTCATCACAATGAAAGGCCCCTCTTCTCATCTTCCATAATTAGAAGTGTTTTTTATAAATTGAGTTACTGTCCTGGTTAGGGTTTTTTGATCAACCGGACACTGGCTAGAGTTATGTAAGAAAGCAAACAGCAAACCAATAACAGCATCCCTCCGTGGTTGGTCTCTGCCTCATCTTCCGCCCTGACCTCCCTCAATGGACAAAGACCTTAAGCTGAAATCAACCCTTTCCTTTCCAAGTTGCTTTTGAGCATGGTGTTTGATCACAGAAATAGACAGCAGACTAAAACTGTTATGGTCGAGCTAAGTTAAAGATTTTCCCAGAAGAATCTTCAGTCTGAGTGATTCTGACCCTTTGTGCTAACTCTGAACCAATGCCTATCCATCATCGTTTTACAATGGCAAACAAGCCATGTGACCCAAAGGCATTTCATCCAATTTTTCTGATCCTGATCATTCTAATCTGCCTAATGAGAAACTAAACTAAGCAATCAAATGCTGTAATTGTGGATGAAAAAGGTTCCTATTTGCTTTTCTACAAAAACTAATGGAAAACAACTGAATGAAGACAGAACAACATTCTGGTATCAAAAGAACAACAGAGCCAAACCTTTCTCAAACTACCTCTTAAATATTCTTATTCTTTACACTCCCAGTGTAGAAAATAAACACACAAAGTCTGGAAGAGTACAAAGAAATCACAAGCTTCTTCACTTTGTAGCCCAAATTCCAGGCCTAAGACCACGGGGCTCAGGTCTTGTGAGGCCAAAAACCTGCTGCTCCCCACTAGTCCATCCTGCATGGCAGGTGGCAAGAAGCACACTCCGCTGTGTCAAGGAGAGCCAGCACTCCCTTTAGGAGTCAGAGCTCTGCATCTGACCTAGTCGAACTGAAGACAAAACATTTCAAAATAAGTAAGAAAAAGTTGTCAAAACCCAAAGCAGAATAAAACTATCTTAAATGAGAGTGAGTGATGGGTACAGGTTTAGATATTGCCCAGCCCCATCAGTGAATCCTAATGTCTACCATAGATTTGGGAATGGCCATGTATTAGGAAGTGAACACACACACAGCAGGACACTGACAGTGCAGGGGAGTGTGCCTGGAAGGGAAAGGCACAGGCAGGAACACAATTCTGTACTTTTCACTGGATTTTGTTCAGAATTAAAACTGTTAAAAATACAAAGCTTTAAAAATATATATCAAAACAAAACTTAACAAGAAAACTGTGCTTCAGTGCACACACGAGTAAGGCACTGAGGGCGTGACAATGAGAGGTCGAGAAGCAAGTTTTAAGAAATGCAACGGAGCTGGAGAGAAGGTCCAGCGGCTAAGAGCTTGCTTCTCTTCTAAGAAAACCCAGGTTCGGTTCCCAGTACCTTCACAGTAGCTCACAACCACCTCTAACTCCAGTTCCAGGTCCCAACACTCCGATGAAGTCCATGGCACAAGATGCACACAGGGTTAACGGACATACATGTATACAAACACTTATACACATAAAATAAATAAATCTAAACAAACAAAAACAAAAAGAAGCCAGGCAATGGTGACACAAGCCTTTAATGCTAGTACTTGGGAGGCAGAGACAGGTGGATCTCTGTACATTTGAGGCCAGTCTGTACATAGAGCGAGTTCCAGGTCAGGCTACAAAGCTATACAGACAGACTTAAGGAAAGTAGAGTGTGTGTGTCTGTGTGTCTGTGTGTCTGTGCGCGCGCGCACACACACATGCCTTTCATATGCCTCTCCCTAGCTGGCCTCCAAATAATCCTCCTTTCTTAGGCTAATGGGTGTTGGGAAAGCAGGTATGAGCTACCATGCCCAGCTCCGTATCTTTTTAAATGACATGTAAAGTACAGACTGTATACATATCAAAATAAAAAAAAAAAAATGCACCTTTAAGAATAAAAAGCAACTAAAAGAAGCAACAGCATTGACCAATATGCCACAGGTCAGTCACAGGAATAGCCTGCATTCTTAGAAATACTTTATTGTATTTTAACACATGGTATTTGAGGAAGGATTAAAATCTAACTACAGATACAATGGATGTCCCTGGAAATGGTGGCTCCCAGTGTAGTCATAGACATCCACTCAACTCTCCCCAGGCCAGAGGACTGGACATTCTGCACTGCCCAGCAACTGTCAGGACAAGCACAATTACCTGGTAAGGCGGTGATAAAGTCCCGCTGCAACATGGGCTTCAGGTAAGAGTTAATATGTCCATGCTGGTAATGACACATTCGTGAGATAAGATGCTCCACAAATTCCACCTGATCTGATTCAGACCACTGGTCAAAGTACTTAATGCACAAGTCCTTTTCTTTTTGGTAGTTCCCCTCTGATGGCCTCTTTCTGGAGACAATCACAGATGATGTTCCGTTACTTATCTGTTTTGGAAAAACAAAACAACAACAAAAACAATAATTAGCTAGAAAGGCATTTAATCAATTTCATTAGAAATACCCTTTGACCTATGGGTTTAAGCTTAAAATGACAGTTTTAACCTAAACTAAACTCATTTCTTTGCTCACTCATTCATTGCATAATTAAAACGTATTCAGGGCCTATGCACACCCTCAAATTAATGACCATAGTAATTGCTGAAGTCGCAGCTGTTTCCAAGGCTGACTGGTGTCTAAGCTCATCATTCCTCAATGCTCACTACACCACCACCTCATCATTAGGTAACTCATTTGGAAATGATCATCTTAAAGACCTAACTGACCAACCTGACAAGCTGGCAACTGGTTATCTAGCAGGAGTCTGTCTTCCTCAAAATTAAAAGCTAATATCTCTCCTATATTCTCAAGATATGTTCCAAGACCTCAGCTAGATGCCTAGACCCAGGGATAATACTAAAGGCCATATTTCTGCCTATACATATATACATACGTACATTAGAGCTGAGCTTACAGATTATTCATAGTTAAGAGAGTGACAGTAATAGAATACTTAAAACAATATACTATAATGTTATGTGAACATACACATACATTCTCCCCACACACACTTCTGAAACTTTTCATTTAATATTTTAGACTGCAGCTGATCATAGGCACTATGTACAATTACAACCTAAGTAGGGCTAGCTACTGTACATCAATACTAATGGTTCTCATGCCTGAACACGCATTAGAATAGCTGGAAGCCTATTAACACAGACTTTGATTCTGTCTGTCGAAATGAGAGTCCAAAAATCTGTATTTCTAACAAGTTCCCAAGTGCTACAGATTGCACCTAAGGGACACGTTGAGAACGCCCTTCTATCTCAAAAGAGGGGCATGAAAGTAAATCAATCTGGGGCTGGAGAGGTGGCTCAGAGGTTAAGAGCACTGGCTGTTCTTCCAGAGGTCCTGAGTTCAATTCCCAGCAACCACATGGTGGCTCACAATCATCTATAATAAGATCTGGTGCCCTCTTCTGTACGCTGTACACATAATAAATAAATAATTTTTTTTAGAAAAGAAAGTAAATCAATCTATAATGCTCAATTTTCTCGTATTAGTTGGCTCCCCCTCCATATTAGCTCCCATGGCTAATAAATGCTGGCCAAAGAGTTTAGTCTTTCCATGCCTTCTTTTGTCCTACTTCTCAGAAAATGGTCCAAAGTAACTCCTGTGTACCAGGCAGGTATTCCTCCTAAACAGTTCCTACATGCCCAGTGCACTTCTTACAACAATACTCATCTCATCAACTCCACCCACCTTTCCCTGCATAGATTCACCATCTAATCCAATGGCCAATGAGATGGCTTAGGCTGAGTTTGATCTCAGGAACCCACATACTGAAGAGATTACTGACTCCAGAAAGTTGTTCTGTGGCCTCCATACTTGAACCCAAAAAAAATGTGTTTTTTAATTAATTAATTTAAAACTTTTAACTAAAATCATAGGACTCTAGGTTAATTCCTGAGAAGGGTTCAATTATAGCACCACTCCCCTAGAAAAAGGGGGAGAAAGCCATATACACCACTTCTGGATGACACTGTCCAACAATCTAGAGCTGAAAAGAATGAGGCCCTGAGTTCAAATCCCCAGCACCCATTAAAAATCCAAGCATGAATGTAACACTAGCATGAAGGCATGTAAACAGGCCAATGCCAAGAGCACAATGCCTGGCCAGAAGAGCTGAAAATGCAAACCTCCAGGCTGGGCAGGAGACCCTAGCCAGAGGCAGTGAGGCTGAGACTAACACATCTGCATACTTACATATATGCAACCATACTGGCCTCCCCCACCACCATAACAACATGGTCTACACCCCTAGACTCAAAGCCACAAACACTCTAATGCTAAGAAGTGTAACACCTTCTATGTTAAAACAATCACATCAGTGTTTTGGTTTGGTTTTTTGAGACAATGTTTCTCTGTACAGCCCTAGCTGTCCTGGAACTTAACTCTGTAGACCAGGCTAGCTTTGAACTCAAAGAGATTGGCTTGTCTCTGCCTCCTGAGTGCTGGAATTAAAGGCATGTGCCACAACCACTAGACCATATTAGTGTTTTTGTTAAAAACTTGCAAACAAATGTCCACTGCTCCTCTGATAGCCTACTCATATATACCAACAGAAAGTAAGACACAGTAAAGGACTTTCAGACCTGAAGAGATCAATTATAAATACCCATTAATTACATCATAAACTTGTTTCCAAAGCTTTACGTGGTATGTTCCATAACTAGTTGAACTCAGTGAAGAAATAGTCTAAATAGTCAATAGAAACTTTTGGCCTTCCTTGACAAAAAGCTTTTCAGTTTCGTGTCTGTGTCTACATTTAGAAGCAAGGTCAGAAAGAATTTATCTTCCACTTAATTTACTTTAACCATCCATGTCCAACTCTCCAAGCCACCTCCAATTCAGGGAGCAAGGAATAATTCAATTGACACCTGTTACCACCAGAGGGCAGCATTGAACAGGAATTTAAAAGTTTTGCTTAAAAGACATTACCATCTATCCAACTCAATAGAACTTGAGTCAAAGTAAAAAATTCTTTGCTGTGATAAATATCAACAGGCATAAAAGGAGACGTCTATACTATCTTAAGAATAATAGTATCGTAATGTTATAACAGACAAAATAGAAGTAACTGCCTAACTGCAAGCCCTTGGTAATGCAAACTACAACACATCATCTAAACAGAAGGGCTGTTGCTGCTACAGTCTAGCTTTAAGTGAAGAGAGACTGCACCAAGGAAAGGCAGCTTTTGAAATGATGGAAGGAGCAAAGGCAGATGCGGAGTCTACAGTGTAATGCACACAATCATCTGTGGAAAGGGGAGCACACCAGGACCAAAAAAAGGCTGTGAGTAAAATGCCAACTGTGGACTCCTACAGACTTCGTGTGTTGGTTCCTCTACTTGACATCTGGATGACAATTTTCCAGAACATCTGCTTTCACAATAGGTCAAACAGAATTATGGCAACAGCCTGCATCTGTGTTGCTTCCTAACTCACACAGTACTTTTACATCCACTTTCACACTAGTTTCCTGACTAGTAACTGACTAGGGGATGGACATATAAGCCTAGGATGCTCAAGAGCTGGGAGCCACTGCAAACTGAAAGGTCAATGGTAACGAGAACTACGGCCACACAGATGTACAAGTAGGTCACTCATGCTCCTTTTACATGTGATGCTCAAAAAGACAACCAGGCACAGGCATGTTCAGGAGCACACTCTCCAGCTCCCTCCCTGGTGGTCCAGACAAGGCCTGCTACTGGCATTATTTACCTTGCTTGTCTCACTTCACTTTAAATTTGTGCACACATTAAACAAACGAGCCCAGGTCATTTTGGGGGGGGGACGCGGTTCTATATATGTTGTGCCTTTACTTGTGTCCTCACAAACGAAGAAGTGTTCATCGGAATGCCTAATAAAACCTTAAACCATGAAAGTCTGCATGTTCTCCAGATCCCGACCTCAGAGCCACAAACAAAGACTGACATGAAAGAGGAAAGGACCCCTTAGGAAGAGCACTGGTTGTGTAGGGGGGGGGTGTGCAAATGGAGGAAATCAGCCCGCACAGGGCAGGACTGGCATAAGGTTTGCCCATGGCTCTAAGCTGAAAGCTTACACCATTCCCCAATGGAGATTTCCACATGGTCTATCTTGGGCCACAGAGTCAGTATTTTAGGATACTGCCCTTTTGGAATCTTTCAGGAAACTCCAAAGTTACTGACTACTAGTAAGGACATGTCCCAGAGGACATGATGGGCAAGCAGAGTGGCTTCTGGATCTAGCAACCCTGTGCAAGGCACAGGCTTGGCTCTGTTCTCAGTGAGGACACGAGCAAGAGCAGAGCTATCTACAATCATCTGCTAGCTTAGCATGCCTACCTGCCAAAGAGCACTTTTCTTTGGGGACTCATCTTCATTTTGATCTTCCATAACTGAAGTGTTCTAAAGGGGAAAAACAGGTTATTTGAATTATGCCGAGTTCTGCAAAACCTAAACGACTATAAGACATAAGCTTTGAGATCTCAAACTAAAGTAATGGCTACAAACCCCAAAAACTCTGGCTTGTGGCTAATGTATGCCATTGTGGGTCAGGAAGCTATCTATGTTCAGCTTTCATAAATCAACAGGACATGAAGGGAAACCAGCTAACTTGCGGGGTGAGGTTCAAGGACACCTTCATCATCGTTGTTCTATGGCTTGTGGCAGAAAATTCAGAGACTCACAAGTTCCCAATGGTTGTTTGCACACAACATCTCCTAAAATGCCTGCACTTCTGTAATGTATCCCATCCACCAGCAATTACAAGGGAGAGGGCCCTCCAAGAATCCTCCTTTCCCATGGCTCTGTTTGGGGAAATGGCCTTGCATGGAGGGGTGCCCCAATGTTCTCTCAAGAGGAAGATGCTGTTAGTCACTAACAATCTGGCTTGCTTTCAAAATACATTTCCTCATTTTTGTGTTTACTACACAAAGAAGCAACAAATTATCTCTAACGGTGACCTAATGGCTCAACAGATGCCCATTAACTGAGATTATACATGATTGGATTTTCCCTTTTGAAGCTCCTACTAACAGCTAAGCGGAACCTTAATGAGAAGGGCAAGCAGGAGAGCTGAGCTCTAAAAGAGCGACCAAGCACTCACCAGCAGCGGCCAGGCTTGCATACAGATAGAACACAGTATGCACAGTATCTGTATAGTTGAGAAAGATAGCTCTTCTGAAGAAATGCCAACTATTCTCTTCAAGCTGGACTACAGAGGCTAACCGATTACACTTCAATGAAACCCTCTGAGGGCCAGACATATTTTCCCAGCTTCCGTTATGGATTCTTGAGAAAAACAGAGGATAGCATCAAGCTACACTGATGAGGCTGATTGTCATGACTTTCCTCCATCTCTACAGCTCAAACTTGGGCCCACATTTGCTATGAAGCACCTGACCCCTGGACCACAGTCCCAATGAATCACTTCCAAACAATATTTAATCCTACACGGCATGAGAGATGCTGAGAAAAAAAAGGGGCCTTGGGTCTAAGTAAGTTTGAGAAACTTTCCGTGCATGTGAGCACAAAGTCACACAAACCAGTAAGAGACTAGAACTCTGAGTTAGACCAAATGAGTTTAGCATCACTTCCATCAAGCTAGCTGGACATGAACAACCCCCAGCAGTAATATCTGCTAACGACAATGCAGCATGTATCTGCAAACACTGGACTATGGCAACAGTCCTAGCACAAAGGAAAGGGTCACTCTTGACAATGACAAGGAGAAGCCAGTTCTCCATCACCCTTCTCAGTCTGCTGTATTGGTGTAATTGATGAGAGCAAAATGGAAACTTCTCCAGAGAGCTATTTGTGCAATGCCGGCGTGCTCTCTCTCTCTCTCTCTCTCTCTCTCTCTCTCTCTCTCTCTCTCTCTCTCACACACACACACACACACACACACACACACACACACACACACACACACTTTTCTATCACTGACTTTTACTTCTTAAAGGCAACAAGCAAACACCCACAGGTCCAGGGTTTAGGTGGAGTCAAAGTTAGTTACAGAATTCTCAAGTGAAACCATGGGGGGGGTCAGCAGGTCTGAGAGGTTGAATACCCTCACTCTTGCCGTCCTGTACTCACTTGCCTTCTGCATCTGAGGAGTGTAGCATGCAAATAAGATAGACTGTCCTATTCTGAACTTACTGCCAAACAACACCATCTAGGAAGCAGCAGCCCGACTCTAGGGAGGTTGACCTGGGCACTACTGGTATTTAGGGATGGAAAATTTTTTACATCAGCCGCATTACAGGGCATAAGAGGTATCCCAGCCTCTACCTATGCCTGAAGCATAGCAATGTGACCATCAAAACTGTCTCCAGATTGCCATCTGTCCAGTGAAGGGGAGGGCAGAATCATCCTGCGCACTTGAAAGGTAGTGCTCTAGGACTGTGCACTGTGCACTGAACTTCAGAAAACACTGCAGTGCCTCTCTTGGCCCCAGGGACAGTATGTGAGGCACTTCACATACAGTGCGATTGTAACACAGCTATGTAACTCCTTGTGGAGTGTAAGGAGATTATATATACAACTCTGGGCTAAGTCCTGCTTACCTTCAAATTAGCTATTTGGGAATCTTTAATAACAAGAATTCTTACTAGAGGCCCAAGGGCTTTAACAAAACTTTTTTTAAGTTCTTTGGGTAATTTTGATTTATGTCTCTATTTAAACCTCATTGCTATGGCAAAATGGTGTGGCTATGTGACAGCAGGAACCTAAGGAAGGAAGCCCCGCTGATCTCACCACACTGTACTCAACCTAAAATGCAAGACTCCAGAACTGTCAATGCTACTGGAATCTAATACAGCACTGTTAACTTCTGCAAGTAATATTCAGTTACATTATAAACAGCACTACGTACCTTACCAAGGGTACAAATAACAGAGTTGCCAGTTAGAAATCCTGCCTGTGCAAGCACTATGGCCCACATGTAGACGGTGGAGTGCAATCCTGCCTGTGCAAGCACTGTGGCCACATGTAGACGGTGGAGTGCAATCTGCAGTTGGCTCTCCCCTTCTGTCTACCATGTGGGGTAAGACTCAGCTCATCAAGCTTTGCCCATTACATCACTGCTCCAGGCAAACACATTACCATTTAATAACTGTCCACAATAGTCACTCTTTGAAACTTTTAAAACTTACTATGAATTACCTCTATTTCTCCAACAACTCTATATGGCAGTACATAAATTCTATTCTACTAATGAAGAGAACCATGACACAGAAATACTATGCAATTTGCCTGATGTTTCACATAGTAAGTGTCAGACTTCAAAGCCAGCCTCTTCCTATGCCTCAGTGTCCCCTCAGGAACAGGACACACACAGCAGCTGAAGCCTTACAAAGACACCAATCTTGTTTTGAAGATACTTTTTTCTACCATGACAAGGAAACTACAGGCACTGAGCATATGGTCTTTAGAAACACCGTTCTCACAGGTCCCAGTGCAAGGGCTGCAATTCCAGGTTCCTGTGAGGCTGAGACAGGAAGATCATTGGTTCTGAAGCAGCTTAGACTACAGGATGAGTTGTTCCAATCCACCAGGGACAATTTACCAGACCATGGGTCTCTGAACTTCAGATAAAAAGAAGTCTGGTCTGGCATGCACAGGTCCTGGATTCACTCTCAAACAAACCCACCCAGCACTCCGAGCATTAATCAAGCAGTATAAATTTTCATCCTGAGGAAGAAACATTGCCTTAATTAGTTGAATCAGTTGGTAAAATTCCCACGAAATGTATTCAATCAAAGATAAATTATTTTTAATTCCATTTTTTAAAAAGCTAATTTTTAAAATGTCCTAAGATACATGCAGTAGTCTATGACAGAGGGCTCAGCAGGAGCCACCTTCTCACGGTGACTTTGCTGACAATTCTCCGGGACTAGAATGGGAAGACCACAGCAGATGTAAAAGAGGAAGAGTGTTGTCTGCCTTCTCAAAGAGTCATGACACAAGTATTACCAGGCTGCTTCCAAACACCTCATCTCCATTTTCTTTCAGCTTGCAGATGAGCAGTAAAGACTCTTTTCTGGTAAGTGTCACCAACCAACACAGAATACATTTCACTTCAAAAATTTTCTACTTTAAGAATCATCTTAAAGGAACATTAATTGTTTTTAAAAAACTGCAAATACTACAGTAAGAGGTTAAAAATCATTAGTACATTCTACCCTAAAAGCAATACTTTCCATATAAAAGTAAGTTTCTCTGCAGCAAGGCGAGTGGGGGACCTGGAGCAGGTGCTTGGAGCAGGGAGACCCCACAGGTTCTAAGAAAATGGCAGACAAGGCAGGAGGGAGGGTGGGGTGGGGGTGGAGTGGGGGGGGTCACCAGCTTCAATAAATCCAAGCTGAAGAAAGCCCTGCCAACCGAAGAAACCATTGAGCAGGAAAAGAGGAGTGAAATTTCCTAAAAGCCTAGATTGGAGGGTCCCCCACTCCACCCCACCCTGTTGTCTCCAAACCCCCTTGTGATGTGGGGATGATCCACCTGTGAACCCGGGCACTTTGTGCTGATGTCACTGGCCCTCGGGTCTCCAAAGGGGGACACCCCACTAACCGGACTGCCAAATTTCACTGGTTTGCTCTGGGAAATTATAGAAAAATGTTTGTATGATTGATGAAAATAAAACATAGCTCATGGCAAAAAAAAAAAAAAAAAAGTCTCATATATTTTTCTAACTGCTGGTGGTAGCCCAGCAATCAATTTAATGAGGCTGCAAGCAGCACTTTTAAATTTGAAAAAAAAGAAAAAGAGGAAGAGGACACATTTGGATGTCCCTAACCCACAGAATAAAACACAAAGTCTGGGTGCAGTGGGCGGCCGTGCTATGCGGGAAAATTCAAAATAAACAGAAAGCAAAGCAAGCATAATACTGAGTCAAATTCCTGAATGACAACAATTCTAAGTCTCTAGAAAGTAGAGGCCACAAAGAGAACGGAAATGTGCTTTTATACACTGAGTAAAATTTCACAAAGGACACCAAAAAGTTACTGATAATTATTAACATGGTTCTCAGTCCTCAAAACTCCAAAATGAAGCCATAATGCACAGTCCTGCCCACCCCAGCTTTTCCTTTGCCTTCCTTAGTGTGTGGGGTATGATCTAGGGCCTTGTGCCAGTGAGCCAAGCACTCCTGGGCCACATCCCAGCCCACTTTCAGCATTTAAAAATAACCACCGTGTCTTCTGGCAACACCAGGGTCTATTTACAAGTGCAACTGGGTCACTGCAGGCAGTATACACTGACATCCTACTAAAGTGTGTGTGCCTAGCTACAATTTTATAGAGATCTTGTTTTCATAGTATTTCTTTTTTCCCTAGCCTATTCTTAAAGTACCACTGACTATCCAGCCATAAGGTGATATATAGTTCCCTTTCTGACTTAAAGTATAATTTAAAAATATGTGAAATAAGAAAAATAACAAATTACAGTGTGCAGACACAGAGCTGTCTCTGGGTGTCCATGAATCCTAATCTCAGGCACCTCTCCAGATAAACTGGAGAAACAACTGCAGTGTCTGCACCTAAACTACATCTGTGCTCTTGATGTCACGTCCAGGCTCCTGACGGTCCTGCCGAATGCTGTGTGAACAAGTAGCCACCACACTGTGCTCTTCAGTGGACAGTGACGGTTGGAAAAGTATGTACGAAACCATTACAGACATAAGTAGGTGGGGTTTTTTTCCTTTTTTTTGTTTGTTTGTTTTTAGTATTTTTAATTTGAAGTTGATTAAATCTCTCGGTGCAGATAGACAGCCATCTATATATCACAAATTGTGAAAAAAAAATCCAACTATTACATATTGGAATTTAAAGATGGATTTTTATTGTATGAGTGTTTGTTTACATGTGTATATGTGTACAATGTCCATGCTTGATGCCAGAAAAGGATACTGGAAGCCCTGGAACTGCTGCTATAGGAAGCTGTAAGCTGCTATGAACCTGGGTCCTCCGTAAGAGTAGCAAGTATACTTAACCACTGAGCCAACTCTCTAATCCCTGGAGATACTAATTTAACAATGAAAAGGGTCTGAGCCACACTCAGTGGAGATCTCATCATGCAAATAAAATAAACTTTTAAGAATAAATAAAGAAAATGCACTTAAATATTTACTAAGAAGCATGTCTAAATTAAAACAGACAGCCAAGAGAAACAAAAGATCCACAACAAACCCACTGACAATACACTCTAATCTTGGGGAAACAGAAACCAACTACCAAACTTTCCAGCAGGTTCAACCCTGCTAAATGCCACCAGGCACCTTCACAAAACAGATGACAAGGACAGGGGAAAGAACCTCACTGGGAAAAAATGCCAAAGATACTCTTAGCACTCAGAAGGGCTCCTTTAACTTGTAACCAGCATAGAATGGATATGGTTGAGTCTGTTCAATCTACCAGCTTAGCTCTGAGGATATCTTTTGGCCTTTGTAAATGCAAAAAGTAAAATATATGTCCATAATAAATACTAGCTACTGTCCCATCTTCTAGAAACCACAAACGGAAATAAAGACTTCATCGTCCTTGCTCCTTATCCCTATTTTCCATGTCCTTTACAAGACACATAGAAAGAAAACCATGCACAACATTTCTAACCCTCAACTTGCTAGAAATAAAGTCAATTCAGAGACAGACACCTTTCCCCTCAGTGCTGGTCACCTAGGTAAGAGACCTCAATTAGTGGCTTGAATGGTAAGTGTTTCAAGATGCTAGACAGTGGCTGGAATGGAGTTCAGTGGTAGGACTCTCACCTCTAAAACATCCCGAGTGTCTCTAGCATGGGGGCACGGAGAGAATTTTGGCATCTCTCTGAAACAGCAGACAAGTCTATTTTCTTTTTTTTTTTTTTAAAGATTTATTTTATTATGCATGCAATATTCTGTCTATGTGTATCCCTGCACACCAGAAGAGGGCACCAGATCTCACAGACAGTTGTGAACCACCATGTGGTTGCTGGGAATTGAACTCAGGACCTCTGGAAGAACAGCCAGTGCTCTTAACCATCTCTCCAGCCCCAGCAGACAAGACTAGAATGCACCTACTTTTTAAGAATGCCTTTAAAAGTAGAACTTTTTAATTCACTCAAAGAAGCCAGGGAGGAGAGAATTTCTTTAGAAACAGCAACAAGAATGGCTCAAAAATGCTCAGTCATGAGGAATGCACTACAAACGGAGCTGGGAACCCCAGGGCAAAGCCTGAGCCCCAACTCAAAGACAAGTTACAAACTAGACTCAAGGAAGTCACTGGACTCTTCTCTTGGGTAGAGTTTCTTCTTTTTATAAAACGGAGAAATTCTGCTTGTGCTGTTAGCATAGAAATAACATGACAACACTTATAATATAATTCATGAGTCAAAATAATTCAAAGCTTGCAAAATGTTTCTTTATCTTGGTTTGCTTCTACTAAAAGGTATTGTATGTAAAAAATAAATAAATAAATAAAAGGCACCTACCAGTGACATCTGTCAAAGCTAGAACTACCATACCACATTACAGTCTATTTGCATTATTGTCCTTTAATTCCAGCACTCAGGAGGCAGAGGCAGAAGGGGGTTCTCTATTATTTCAAGGCCAGCATGGTCTACAGAACAAGTTCTAGGACAGCCAGGGCTGCACAGAGAAACCTTGTCTCGAAAACAACAATAACAAAAACCACAGAGAAATAAAGAGATAACAGATTCAACACAATGGCAATCCAAGTACCATCAGGTTTCTCTGGGCAAGGCTTTCTCCTGCCCTCCCTGCCAATCCCCCCCCCCCAACACACACACTCACACACATATTGAGCAGATTTAAAAGTTCACAGAGAAATATAAAGGACCCAGGAGAATCAAAGCATTCTAATGAACTAAGCTAGGAGATCCACATCATGAAATATCAAATACTAGTATATAACTGTAATAAAAGACAGATCAGCAGGAGACATTTAGACAAATGATCAACAGAAGAACACAGATCCAAACACAAATCCACATATTAAATTTATCTAACATTGATGACCGACCCTTTGGTGCAGGAGGAAGAAAATGGACTTTTTAGTTAAAACACCATAGCAACTATTATTCTGAATATATCTTAAGCCTTTTTCTACACAATCTATTCTATACCACAGATCTAAATGTAAATAATAAATAATAATAGCTTTATTATTTATCTACAACACATTCTTAGGATCTCTGAATGGCTACATTTTCTGAAACAGAACACATTATTTATTGTTAAGATAAATGTGATCATTTGTACTACAGATAAATAACTCCATCCATTAAAAGCACTGCATGTATGGGTATGCACATATGTGTGGACATGGATGAAGACCAGGGGTCTTTCCGTGATCCCCATCTAATTTATTTTTGAGACATTCTCTGAATCTGGAGCTTCTGGATTCAGTGAGACTGGCTGGCCAGTGTGTTCCAAGGATCCTCCTGTCTGCTTCCCCAGAACTGCGGTTACAGATGCACATGCACCATTGCCCCTGGCTTTTATGGGTACTGGGGTCCTCCTGCTTGTGTAGAAGGGACTTTAAGGGATGAGCTATCTTTCCCAGACTCTGACAGCATTATTAAGTGAGCAAGAGGTGGGCATATGACGAAGGTAAAGCATCCTACAAGTGACTATGGACGCTTTACTCTGCACACACGACAATGATACAGAACACACTTTAAAGAAAATTAAATTCCAAACAAGTAAAAGACTTACACAGACAATACACACACGATGATACAGAACATACTTTAAAGAAAATTAAATTCCAAACAAGTAAAAGACTTACACAGACAATACACACATGGGCATAAATAAATATATTGTTTAAAAAACCAAATAACCAAAATACTGCCTCTCAGAACTAGAACTACTACAGCATCTTGGTGCCAAAATCACACATATGAAAATTGTTTAAGACACACTCTCTAGAAACTGTTTTTCCTGTATTGCTGTGTATCTGCATTTATGCTTTAATGGTTACAGTTTGCTTCATCCTGTAATTTGTGAGATCAACAGGAAATAAAGACAACATTTTTAGCTCTATTAAATATAACATGATAATAAACTTTTGTGCCTACAACTGCCTCTGATTTAGGCTCACAGAAACCTAGAAGATGCTTAGGAACCTGTATTTCATGAACAGATGACCAGAGAGACTTCGATTCTCCAACTTCTCCTGTATTTTCCTAAAAACGGACTTTACATCCTTTCAAGTCACTTCCCCCTTTTCTCAGTTCCTGCTCTGGAAGAGAAGACACTTCTCCCTAACAGCCAGTCAGCTTCTAGGAGTGCGCACTAAGACAGCCTTAAGGGTCTTCCAACAGGTTAATGACACCAGAAGAAAACTTGTGAATCTGAAGAAGGAACCAAAGAATAAAAGCAAAGAATAAAAACCAAAATATATACACATTAACTTTAACAACCAGAAGATGCTGCCAAAAAAAATTAAAGACAAAAATATTTGATCAAAAGACTTCCACAGTCAGTATCACCAGTCAGAAACACAATGCAATCTCTGTCAGAATTTCAAGTGCTTTGGGAAGAAAGAAAAGTCCACCCAAAAACTTTCATGAATCTCACATAAGACCACAAATAGGGGAAGAAAAAAAGGTGGAAAAAAAAAAAAAAAAAACAGGAACAAAGTTGGGTTTCACAGGTTCTAAAATGAAAGCTTACAGCAAAGCAGTAGGAATGGAAACATGGCTACTCATAAAGACACAACACAGCAGCCACCACAACAGAAGCACACAGAATACTTCATATTCAAAACTCACCCACTATTAGAAGATGTCAGATGACATGCTAAATATGATTGCCTCTGATTTGGTCCCCAGAGCCCCAGAAGATGATTGGGAACCTGTACTTCATAATGGATGACTATAAGGGATGATGAAGGCAAGACTTTTAAAAATATCTATGAATCCCAGCACCTGGAGACAGAAGCAGGTGGATCTCTGTGAGCTCTGGCCTAAGTAAGGAGTTTCAGGCCAGCTAAGAATACATAATAAAAACCCTATCTCAAAAAAAATATTTTAAAAAGCAAAAGATAAAAATGTATTTAACACCATAGCTAATGTTCCAAGATGAGGTATTTCCCCATACTCAAGAACAAAGTTAGAGTGTCTATCCATTCAGTGTGCCAAAACCAATTCTACTAGTCACAGCCACTGTAGCAGAGCAAGAAAACAAATAAAACACCAAAATGATCACTGACAGCATGCTATATTGGTGGAGCTGGAGGAAGAAGAAACCCATACAAAAAAGAAAAAGTAACATGACATTAGCAATGCCAAAGGACACAAAGAAGGCAATCATCAAACAGTAACATAACACCCAGGCACTCAGCAAAACCACAAGCACAGACAGCAGCAGAAAATGGAATGAAGCCTGGGACCTCTTTGGGCCTCTACAAGCCATAGGCAGAACATACATGAAATCACAGAGTTTGGTGTCTGAGTGTCACAACTGACCGGGGTGAAGGGTGCAGGGTAAGAGGCAGCCTTTGAAAGACAACTCTTAAGGCCAAAACATAAATATGAAAAGCAATTTGTGGAAGAAACTTCTCAACTTAATAAAGAACATCTACAAAAACCCTATGGTTAACGCCACATTTATTGGAAAAAGTCAACTTTCCAGCTAAAGTCAGAAATATCAATACTTTCAATAGCAAATGAGAAATCTGAGCTAGTATAAACACAGGGTGGAGGATGGTGAGTTTTGGTCACATGACATGACTAAAACAACTACTGAAAATGGGCAATGGAGAGAGGGTTCAGTGGTTACAAGCACTGTCTGCTTTTCCAGAGAACTCAGTTCAGTTCCCAGCACCCTCATGGTGGTTCACAAATGTCTATGACCATTATTAATTTTAACTGACAACCACAGATGTTGCTAAAAGAAATTAAAGACACAAACATTTAGAAACCCTGCTTCCACAGACAACAAGACTTACACAAGTCAGAAACACAATGCAATCTCTGTCAGGATCCCAAGTGCTCTG